>OX246737.1:103216458-103496458 GCA_945910005.1 Isoperla grammatica
CACATATGCCTCACTAGGCCAATATAACGACAAAAAGTTTTTTTTTTATAAAATAACATTTTTAGCGGAAGACTGCAATCTAAACTATAAGTATAATTTTAACTTAATTCAATTCCATTTCATTAAAATCGTAAGTCCTGACTTCATTCAAACATATTCTCACCTGTAATTTTCGCCTGTACCTCTGTCTGCAATGGGTTTTCTGTATCGATGGCTCTTTGAATATTGTCTATTGCAATTTTATATGTAACATTATTATCTCTGAGATATTTCTTGACTTCCACCTGGTTCTCCTGCGAGACGAATACATCGACTGAGGATGAGTTTTCAGACATTCCATTCCAAGTGTCCAAAACTGAAAACCGAAGATAAAAAACATTATTATGTCTAGTAATAATCACGTTCAAATATTTGGAGTTCTGGACCGATAAAGATAGCTCAGCAGTAAGATGCCCTATTCGGGAGGTCACCCGTTCGATTCCGTCTATAGGCAGTCGATCCGGACTGGAGATTTCCTCTGAGGTTTTCCTCAGTTGAAAAGGCGTTATCTGGGATTTGTTCCACTACAAGCTGCCCTCGGACATTCTTTCTTAACTAATCAAACACCCTAACATACCTAGGTATGCACCTGAAGAGGAAGGAGCATATCAGGTAAAGCTGGTATTATTTTTATGCCTGAATCCAATTAAAGGAATTACTTATGCTATTCCAAACGTTAGTGGAGGATGAGCTTGTTTTACAAATTATGTGATTGCGAAAATTCAATTGTTCCAATCCTCACCCATCGTTGGCCACGACGTAGAATAGGTCCAGTGTAGCTCTGTCACCCTTTAGAAAAGACAACGTGGCCGACATAATAATATCTGACGGTTGAGGGAATATTATCACTGTTTTCAGTTTCTTAAATATGCGTACCGGGTAACATACAAAAGTTTCACTTTGAAATTGAAACTTTGCATCTGAAACTACCAAAATAATGTTGTTCTTAATTTTTCATCCACCGGTACCGACAACATACTCATTAATCCACTTTACGTCGAACTAAGTTTTGTAAAACATATTTGATGGTGATAACATTTTTTTTGCGGTTCAAGGCAATGTTTTGGTTTACAGTCTGAAGTATATTTAGTTTTACTATCGTTTTTGTTTTTTGTTTATCATTCGTCTCGATTAGCCATCGTTGCATAAATATGAGACGTTAAGCCCCAATAATAATAATAATAATAATAATAATATTGTTTATAATATTTTTTAATCTAACGTCCAACGACCCGTCACGGTTGATTAAAATATAGATACACAAAGTATCATTAAAGATATTAGAATTGGATGAATTTATTGCAGACCAAAGTAGGTTCTTGAAGTGTGATGAAAATTTGGTGGGTAACATTACGTATTTCTTATTAAATAGTTCGACGTGAGGTGATTAAATTGCCGGTACAACCGGCTTAGAAATTAAGAACAAAATAATTTTGGTGTATTTAGAAATTAATATTATAATTTCAAAGTTAAACTAGCCATGTTACGTACGTTTGAAAAAATGGTAACATCATTCTTAAGAAATTTTAATAAATTTTAATTTATAATTTGTGTTTTTGAAAGTGTGTTACTTGTTATTGTAATACAAAATATAATTTATCGATCCTGGACCTTACGAGATTCTAGAAAAAGAGACAAATTCAGAAACCCACATAATCCTAAAAAATGTGTATCGTTGTAAAGAAGGTCTACCAAACAAATAGTGTAATTAGTTCAAAATTAATAATTACATTTCACTGATGTTTTATTCAATGACTAGCTTAACCATCACTGTTGTCAATCTTGTTGATGTGAAATAATTTTTAAAACAAATATGTTTTGTTAAACATTTCTGTATAGTTTAAACCGATGCACTAAATTATTGCTTTCATGATATCAATATCACGGAAAATTAATTTCGTTTTCATTCATTCAATAATTGCGGTGTGTATTATTAAGTAAACCCAAAACATACAGATACATTTTGTATTTGTCTTTTAAGTCAGAACATGATTGTGGTGATTTAATCGTAAGAATATTTTAAATTATTGCGTATACAGAAGGTCGTGACAGTAGTTAGCGAGCACATTTTAAGTAATTATCCGTCCCATTATTGTATTATTGGTATGCATTATGCTTATTTGCTAATCTACAACAATGAGTTGTAGAAAAGATGCACGGAATAATAATGATGGCCGCTTTGTGTTGGAACTATAATACCTGGTGAACGATGAATGATTGGAGAGTCAATGTAGGCCTATGTACCATCAATGTATCTGACGTCACACGAATTTATTTATTATTTAATGTCGTTCCCATTCATTGTATAATCTAATTTACAAAGAAGGACACAACTCGAATATCTAGTGTTTATATTTCGTCAACTATTATTTCTCTTCCCTGTTTGAATGTTAATTCACGCCAGAAAAAAACTACTGCATGTAAATGTCCTGTAAATTGAATTAAATTGGTAGACTTACATGTCTAGTGATGTGAATAATTTAAGGTTTGAAACGCATTACAATAATAAATCAGTCACTAAATAATACTACTGTAGTATTAATTTGGGTACTTTTTAAGCAAGACTTAAATAAAATTCCACTCACAAATGTTGGTAGCAGTGGTAGTTCTTGTAATCTTTGATTAATAACATGATTGAAAACCGTTCGCCTAAAACACAGTCTCAGTCGTTACCATGACGTCATATGATGGTTCAAAGTCAGTAAAACCTCATTATATATATGTTTTCATGTTACTTGACGAGGTTGGTTTTCATTACTTGCGATTGTTGGTTATGTCAGATTTGGTTGCAGAATGCAAAGGTTCCTTCCTGTGCTAGTTGATGTGTTTGGTGTTAATTTATGTGTTTGGATGAAGAATGCAAGTGTTCTTGTGCTAATCGATGTATGTAAAAAAGTATCTATGGCTGTCACAGAACTTAAGCCTTTCTTATAAATGACGTCAATTATGTCACAAATGTGCACATTTTATGTTATGATGTAAAATTATGTAAGAGGAATTTTTTTAAAGTGGTACAAATATTTGCCACAACAGAAATTATGCTCAAGTCCTTTGTTACAAATATTAAATTTCAAAACAAGAAGGTTAAAATTGTGGCTTATCAGTAATGCTGTGGACCAAAAAATGGCCTAATTTAGTGCGCAGCTGGACACTATTTGCGCAGTTGCAAAAGTCATTTGCGCAGCTGCAATTTGTGATTTGCGCAGTTAAGAATTCGAATATAAAAGAACTGATAGAATAAAAATATACTTTATTTTTATTGATTTTTTTAATCTTATATAAGGCTTATACTAAATCTACAAGTATATTCTTCGTCTATTTAACTTTGTATGTTTTCTGAGGAGATAAGCGCTCGGTGAATCGCGGTAGTAAATCTAATAAAATGTATTGAAGACCATCTCAAGCCATATGACACGTTCTTGAAAAAAAGTAAAAAAAAAACAACCCTGCAGGGCTAACAAGCGGGGCTGCGCCCCCCAGACCCCCCGGCGCTTTGCCTCTAAAAATTTGTTTGCGCAGTTCCACTTGTTCCTTAGATTAGGCACTGCCGGGCAAAAAATAAGTAAATATCGCTGGATTTGCAGTTAAAAGTGTATGCTCAAGCGCATGTGCGAGCCATTATAGTTAACTAACCAAATCAATATTATGCTTTATTCAACGTTTTATCTCCCTTCGCTGATCAATGTAAATTATTATACACAGTTAAGAATAAACGTCAAAAGTAGTATTAAAAAACTTACCCCCTAAGTCTTCAAGTTTTAAAATCCCTTTTTTGATATCCATCGACAGAGCGTCGACACTCCACAATTGCGCCCCCTCGTAGGACACCCGCTCGTCTTCATCACTGTGGGTGTCCGATGACGTCCCAACTGCTGTGGGTGACGTTACCGTGTCTGTAGTATTGTCAGCCTGTCCGTGACATAGCACCAGGCATAGCACTAATAACCTAAGACGTTCCATCCCGAGACATTGGCGATTCGGTTGTATTGCGTGTTAGTCCACCGCAAAGCTTATATAACGCAGGTCATAGTGGGTGCCCAAAATACGCAAAATAGTTTTCTTTCTATTCATTTAACGAACCAAACAGGAAATAACTCAAGGTGAAGAGTTCAAAAACCCCCAAACACAACGAGCAAAAAAACCTGTTCCTTCTGTTCTTGTCGCCCAATCTATTAACTCTAGTTAGAGTTGAAATTCTACATTCTTTTTGGCGGGCTGTTACGGGGGAGCTGTGGGCGGGGCCTTATTCTCCTCTTTCCACTCCTCTAGTGAGGAGAAAAGATTCCAGTGTGGTTTGTTATCTGCGCCCGTGACAGCTCATATGTTATAGATTGACTAACATCTTATGATCTAGGGAAATTTGCGTTCGACCCAAATCAAATTGTAACAGTAAGTTCTATGGTATCATTTTCTTCGGAAAAATGAGCTCTATAACATAACCGAAATTTGCTAAAATCCACCTTGGGTAAGTTAATCAAAATTAAGCTTAGCTTAACTATACGAAATTGAATATTTAACAAATATCAACCGATCTACTGAAAATTGTGTATTCTTAGTAACACATTATTTCAACATTGTATAATTGTTTTTAATTTTGCGCGAACACTTTTCAACCTGTTTTTGAACATACTATTTTTTTTAGTGCAATTGACAATTTTACTGGGCTTTAGAGGTGCTTGTACATTTCGGAAAGTTAATGCACTATATTTTAAAAAAAAACTCAGTGTTATGAAACACAACACAAATGCATATAACAATTTAGTGGAAAAATGAAAACTTAAAGAGAAAAGTTGTAAAACATTTAAAGAAAAAAAATGTGTATATTTTATCAATATTGAACGTTAATTTTAATTTATCCTAATAATGAAATGTTAGTTTTGAAACGTGGTAATTATGAACATATTTTGATAATTTGAAAAGATTTTTTTTAAACTGAATGAGTAATTTTTGAATGAAGCATTATCTCCTCGATCTTAAAAGGTGTTTATTTATAATTCAATGGGTCATTCCAAATCAGTGAGTGATGTTTGACACTTTATTATATTTTAATATTGGTATACGTTGTATGTAATTTCGTCTTACCGGTCCAAATCAGTGAGTCATTTTTTGACACTTTATTGTATTTTAATATTGGTATACGTTATACATTATTTCGTCTTACCGGTCCAAATCAGTGAGTGATTTTTTAAAGAGTGTGTTTATATAAACTGCAGGCACGCACGTTGTAACTGCACACGCTTTTATATAAGTGATGTTTCTGCACAAATTTCGTTATCTGAATCTGCCTTTCTCGCGAAAATAGGAAAAAAATACATTGAAGACCTAGACTACTACATTGTCCTTTTAGGTAGTTGGCCCTCCATGCCTCCTAAACATTCAAATTACTTAATTGTAATTAAATAATAGACAAAAATATCAGTATTAAAACTTACACATTGTTTTGTACCATTGCACTCATAGTAAATTCATCGTCCTTCAAATTCGTCACGTCACAAATTATTATTCGATGCTCGAAACACGCACGTTTATATTTCCAACACAAGTTTTGCACAAATGCACTGTACAGTAACACGTAGCTTCAATAACAATCCTTAGATCGATTTTTGAATTCGGTTTTTCTTAATTTATCTTTGACTTATAACTGATGTTTATCAATTAATAATAAATTACTCAAACAAAAACAACACAATCGATGGTTTGATGGAGCCAGAGTACGTTACTTAAACAACTAAGGGCCGGTTTTTCAATCGGTTATTGGCCCGTTAACAGGGCCGTTAGCATACGATCCGTAACAACCCCAAAAACCCTATGCAGATAACGGACCGTCAGCTAACGGCCCCGTTAATGACCGATTGAAAAACCGGCCCTTAATACAATCTGGCACCAATTAACGGTCCCGCTTGAAAATGAGATGAATGTTGCAATTGTATTGCAAGTGTTGTACACCACGCACTGTACACACAAACACACTTCACTGCAACCAAACCTGAGGACCGATCAGAACCTAAAAGGTTATCTCACCAAGCTTCTGATTTCAGGGCTTATTAATCTTATCCTCTGGCTTTTAACAGACAAATTCATACAAGTAGTTCAATAAACAATGCGCTGTGTTATTATACTGGAATCCACTATGGGATCGGGGCTAGATACCAGTTTCATTTATGCTTTCAACAAAAACTTTATAAGAAGCTTTCAAACAAATTAAGTACCACTAATATCATTCTTTACTGTGTATTTATGTTACGTTCTTGTTTCAATCCATTTACCAAATATTTATTTAACGAAGACTTCCTGACTTCATTTCGGAAAGGTGGTAACATACCCATTTGTCATTTTCTCAGTATTGAAACACATCATGAGGAATGCATGCATGAATTGAATTATACAGTAGAATAGAAGGTATCAATAACAATGCTACGTACAAAATATGCAAGAGAAAGAATGTAAATCGTGTTTGAGACGGCGACAATCTCCTTATTGCAACCAAACTCTGGTTCGCTAAGTTGATTTGAACGTTTATTCGACAATCCCATTTATATGTCATATATAGCAGCCACGTTACAACAAGCGGTAAGCAAATATCATGTCGTGTTTACAAAATATACTTTCAGTGAAGAAGCACAGACTAACTCCACAAAATGGAGAGTTGATTTTTTTTTTTAAACCGAATATACGAAATGAACAAGAGAAGCTTGACAAATGTAACATTTTTTGTAAATTTGTCAATTAAACAATCTCGTCTGTATAAAAGTACAATCATTAAACCATAGTTTTAAAGACATTTGTTTAAATGCTGACATTTATATCATAGCAATTCCGTATGCTGTCAGCAAACACACTCCGCAAGGCATCTGCATCGAAGTTGATAATCAGCATATTTTAACACTTCCTGTTGCATGTTTTAGGAGCTTCTCGGTATTTAGTAACTATTCATATGCTTACATGAATACGCATTTTATTTTAATTTTTTTATTTTATTTTTCGGCAGCAATATTTTCAATGTTACAAACAAACCTAAAAAATCAATACGCTTTTTAAAATACCTTATCTTTAATTAACAATGCACCATTTTCTATAAATGATAATTTAATTTGAAATAAATGGCATGTGTAAAAGAGTTTATGTAACATAAAATTAAGAACAATAAGTTCTTACACTATCGAAAGATGTTTGTATATAAATTAAATAATAATTAAAATAAATACCATGTTTCAAATTAAGAATGAAATTCTCTAACGTATACAAAGATATCCCTGAAACTCTCTGATTTGATCCAGTCGTCAAACACATTGTATTAAATACAACTATTGAAAGTATGGGACAATGGTTATACACACATTCTATGTAATACAAAAAGATTACGACATGGCCGAATACCGTAGCAAGGTTATGATTTGGTCCTATCTCCTAAATAACGTCTTCTTCCAAAACATTGGGATTTTACCTAGAACCGTAAGGTAGGTATTTTAAACTCAAACAGATGAATTGCAAAATATATGCCATTTGGACAAATTATACAATACAAACCATTGTTGAAATTGTCTCATTTAATTCCAAGACAATCAATAATTTTGCATCAATTCCATCTAAATATCTGTAGATATTGATCACATTTATCTAAACATAAACCAGCATCTTGATATTGATAGTCTTTAACCGAAACAACCAAACAACCTGAAATTCTTTTTTGTCGACAACATTCGTTATTCAGCATCGCCGTTTTCTAAAATTATGGATATGTTTGGAGTTTTCTCTTTACAAACGCAATTAATTGTGTATATATTGTATTCTAAACTCTTGATAAATTTTCCTTGGCATAATCTGTAATTTTTATTTTAAAGATATAACGAAAACTCTTGTGGTCAAGCTATTTATATTAAGAACTCGTAAAAATAATTTGATTCCTTTTATTTACCGGTTCGGTGACAAGAACTAATATTTTGGTAGCAACATTATGTGATTCATTATTGTGACGGCTCCAAAGTCACCGTGTCACAAAAATAAAGCTCTTTGCAAAATTTCTATTAAAAAAATAAACTGAACCGAAAATCTCCTCCTGCATTGGAAGCAGTTATTAACAAACTATCCTGTACAATGAGCTTTTGTGGACATTTTAGATTGAGAGAACTGATAATGTATAATATTTCTTAGTTATTAATACACCAAACTTGTACTTTAATTGTTCATTCCCAGAACGAGATCAATGCAGCCAGTGCCTCTTCTCCGGCAGGGATGATTTCATGCGCAGGAAGAAGGAACCCGTAGCGGCCCTTGTCTCTCAGTTCGATGGTGTAAGCAAAGTTAACACCCTTTTCTCCCATAAACCAGTCGGTGGAGGTCCCCGAGGCGGGGTAAAACAAGGGGGCAAATGCCCCCACTTTGTAGGTTTTGCCGGCAACGTTCTTGATATTCAAAGCCATTTCATTGCCCATCCCTTGCAAAACCTGATAGCTGTCATGTACTTTACGGTCGTAACTCCAGGGGAATGTGATGGATTGTCCATAGGAATGAAACGACATACTTGCCTGTAAAGAAAAAAAGCAATTATACGAAAATAAACAGCAACCAGATTGAGTTCATGTAATTCATTAATATGTTGGTTTGAAACAGCCTAATTCTGTTTATGCACATGTAACTGCTTCACTCATTAATCATTCTCTAGGCCTTAAGTTTTTGTTTCCTTTAGGCGATATTGATGACATCGTCGAGAAGTATATCCAAACTTTATCGCAGCGAAGATGTACTAAACCACAAGATTATATTGAGGTGGTCATTGTCACTTGGTACTGTAGACTATTTAAAGGTTGCACGTACGTCTAAAGGCTGGTCCACACAGATTTTTTAAGCATAAGATTTAAGGTTTTAAGACGTTGTTGCCAAGAACAACAATGAAAACAATCTCTTAAAACTAAAACTTTGTGTGAACGCCAGTACGTGTTTCCTATGATCCAACTTTACGACTACGCGTTAAACCTTAAATCTTATGCTTACAAAATCTGTGTGGACCAGCCCTTATCTGTGCGCGTGGCGGCCAGACTTGTGATCAAACTTTGACGTTGCCATGGAGAAACAATTGAAGGCTGTTGTGGTAGTACATAGATATTCTTAGTTCTTTAAAATTCAGTTTGTTTTTTAAATACAAATTGGTAGAAGTAGCATTTTTTTATTTTGTATTACTTATTTTTGCTTTTAAGTTCTATATTCAGCTTGTTTATTAGATTTTAATAATATTTACCAATGATCTAGGACTGGTTCTCTTCAATTGTGTCGCAATAATGGCCGCTATGACGTCATGTGGGAACTATGAATAGTTACCCAACGGAAATAAAATGTTTCTTATTGAAATGCTCAAACTGCAAAAATACTGGTAAAACGTTAAAAACTAAATATTAAATTTGCTTGATCGACTCCAATGAGTTGCGTAAGTATGCTAGGGGATGAAGAAGTTGCCGCACGGGTTGGCTTGTAGGCTTATCTATGTAAGACAGAGCTGCTGTCCAAAGAAGCAGGGCTTGTTAAACGGTTTGGCTAAACATAAAACGTGCCGAGTGTGCCTCGTCGTGTGGAGATAGTTTCGTTATTAAATCGTCATATTGAATCGTTCGTCCTTTAACATGACACGAATTTTGTTTTCCTCAAACCGCCAAACAACCGTGTTTGTTCACACGTTCACACGATCACACAAGGAAGCTGAACCAGTAATCTAGATGCCGCAGCAGCCTGTCATCTGTCTATAAACGATGCGTCCAGTTGTAAAAGGGTAGGAAAACCTCCCCCTCAAAACTTTTGTCCAATCCCTTCAGCTCACTGACACACACATGTTCTTAAACACTGAAACCAGAATGAGCAGCATTCGGACATCTCCGAGCTTTATTGAGAACTCACCAACACTCTTGTTCTCAGTCAAATGACACTGTTGCAGCCTCAGACATGCGCCGATCTTTGATGAAAACCCACTCGCACACACACATACATGTCCTTTGTCAAATGACACTGTTGCAACCTTCAGACATGCGCCGATCTTTGATGAAAACCCACTCACACACACACACATACATGTCCTTTGTCAAATGACACTGTTGCAACCTTCAGACATGCGCCGATCTTTGATGAAAACCCACTCGCACACACACATACATGTCCTTTGTCAAATGACACTGTTGCAACCTTCAGACATGCGCCGATCTTTGATGAAAACCCACTCACACACACACACATACATGTCCTTTGTCAAATGACACTGTTGCAGCCTCAGACATGCGCCGATCTTTGATGAAAACCCACTCGCACACACACATACATGTCCTTTGTCAAATGACACTGTTGCAACCTTCAGACATGAGCCGATCTTTGATGAAAACCCACTCACACACACACACATACATGTCCTTTGTCAAATGACACTGTTGCAACCTTCAGACATGAGCCGATCTTTGATGAAAACCCACTCGCACACACACATACATGTCCTTTGTCAAATGACACAATTGCAGCCTTAAAGCATGCGCCGAGCTTGGATGGCAACACACTCACACATGTTCTCAGTCAAATGACACGGTCGCAACCTTCAGACATGCGCCGATCTTTGATGAAAACCCACTCGCACACACACATACATGTCCTTTGTCAAATGACACAATTGCAGCCTTAAAGCATGCGCCGAGCTTGGATGGCAACACACTCACACATGTTCTCAGTCAAATGACACGGTTGAAGCCTTCAGACATGCACCGAGCTTTAATTAATGTACACTCGGACACACTTACACAGTTGTACACATTTGTAGGATGGGAATGGTGCAAGTGTCCATAACTATATGTATACCGTGAACCGTCTATAATACTTCTTCGAAATAACAATAATATTAGGTAACCACCCTTCGGAATCGGAATAATGAGTTGTCATCTATAAGTGAAGATGTTGGAATCACTTACACTTGCTTTGCACATTTCACAAACGCAAAATCAGACACACAATAATGTGCACGACTTTAAGAAAATACAATTGTCTCGACAAATGTCTCGACAAGACAGCTTTTTGAGCCGCCGAGGCAATTGCTGGCAGGCAAGTGCAACGATATGCGTTGCTCATTTACATTAAGGATTTAGTTTGATTTGCAACTAAAAGATAATATTATTATGTAGTTATATTATTGATTTTAGTTTTGTATTTATAATTTAGATTTTACTTACGACAGCGACACCGTGTCCAGATAGTTCTAGCACCTCTTCTACGAACGTTTTATACGCTGCCGACTCCGGCTCCGAGAAGGGGGCGGTTCCGCGGTACGTCTCCTTACACTCATTTCCACTTGACCCTGCTCCTCCCCATTTGTAACCGAAGTTACGGTTCAAGTCGACACCGTCACATCTTTTCTTCTTTTTATGCTCTTTATGGTAATGGTGATGATGATGATGTTCCTCGTTTTCTTTTCTATCTTGTCTACTACCCTTTTTACGGTTTTTGCGCCATAGGCGATCTGTTTTTCGTGAATACTCGTAACCGTCTGGGTTTAGACAAGGAACAATTACAAATAACGTGTTGTAAAAGTCGTCGTTAATGCCGAATCTGGGGGAGTTTTCGGCTAACTCCTTCAAAATATACATAGCAGAGGAAACGGAGGCCCATTCTCGTCCGTGCATACCTGTAATATATAAGGGTTATAATATGTTCTCAGATATACATAGGAATACATTATACTTTTGAAAAATTGTAATAAGTCAAATTCATAGTCTTGGCAGTGGTCTGTACTAACCTGCTCGCAACCTTTACTATCAGTATTACAAATTGGCAATTAGTAATCTATCTATATACAATGATAAAATTGTGATTAATTATTATAAGAACATTCATGAAATGAAGTTTAAATACAAGCAACGCACAAAAACAAAACTTTTCTGTCTTGTAAGAAGTAACCTTACGATTTTATCGACACTGTTGCACATGTCAAACACTCATCGAAATTTGGACATACATCCCATTTGAAAACAAAATCTTGTTCATTTCTGAGGCTTTCACGGTCGGTGTCACCTAGATCTTATACTATCGAGGTTTTTTCAGGTACAACCGTGTCAAAAGGTGGAAACAATCTAACGTTTCGGCCATATTGCAATGGGCTTCTTCAGGGACTTATATTGTTGCCACTGCAATCTACTGGAAACCATCATGTCAATAGTCTAACCGGTTTTCCTAATCTCCAGATTTGTTCGCACTTTTTAGCCTAACAGATGAATGAATGACAACTTTCTTAATTGATTCACAAGATCTGTCAAATACCGGAAATAACCACGAATTCAATAATATCGACAACGCTCTATTACAATATTTTGAATGACAATAGGTTAAAACAAATTTTGATTTTTATTGATAGCTCTTCTGTGAAAAATCGTCTCCAGTTGTTTAGAGAAAGACCCAAGACAACTGTACACGTAAAACATACAAATTGCCAGGTTTGGGTCAATACAATAGAGTATTACATGTTTAGAAGTGTGTAGTTTACATTCATTTTCTACTGTATAGACGTAGAGTATGTAATGTAATATTATAGCTAGAAAAACGCTCCGTGTGATATGCTAGTCTTTGTTTTTAAAGCGCTTTGTTCTCGTTGCCATGTTTTGGTTACTTTGACTTATTGACAGCAGTATAAATCCCATTTGTACCTCTAATAGTTTTAACATTTTCGTGACCGGATAGAAATTAACTACAAAATGACTATCTCACATTTCGCCGCTATTTTTGTAAACAAAAAACAAGCTCTTTAGTTTGTAACATATTGGGCGATTTTTTCGAGAAAAAACTATTTGTTCAATCCACATTGAGGCTTGTGGATGGTCCAAATTTCAACTTGATCGGTCTTTACGTTCGAACGCTATCGCGAGAAAAAAAAGGGAACGAGTGCCATGACAGTACAATGGAGACCCCCGCTACGCTCGCTTAATTCGAATATTCAAATTTTATTTGTAGGCTTATAGGCCCATATAGACACTTTACTTATTTAATTGACATTTTTATTTAATCATAAAAGGCCTGCTGTTGTTTATGCATTCCTTATGCCTCATAATATGTGTATGTGTTTATAATGTGTAAGCTGAAAGAAGCTAACAAAATACTATTTATAACTAAATAACTAAATTAGTCAAGTGTAATATTTGTGAGAGATAATCATCTAAAAAATTGGATGTTAGTTAACTTTGATGAACTAAAATGATTGTTTACATAGGGTCTAGGCCTACGTCAGAACATGCTGATCATAATCAAAATGGCGCAGGACCGCTTTTGGCGTATTTGAGAGTGTGGGAGTGTGAATTTATACATTGGGTACGTTCTAATAGCTGTTGAAATTACCAAAAGCGTGCTTGGCCCGTACCGAAACGAGCATATTGAACACGCTGAATATGCCCGAGGTTTTCAGTTGAGCATCTTCAACAAGCGGTTTACTTTAGCGGCATTTTAAAAACGTTCTTTACACATGGACGGACCTAACCTTGGGTCTAACGTAAGTGTAAAATTGAGTCAAAATAATATGTTTGCACGTGTAAAAGAGCCTAGTGTATGTAACTAATTTGACTAACGCCACTATCAAACTTTTACGTAAATCTACCATTGAACTACACTGTTCGACAACTAGTGTAGTGAGCGTGGCAAAACGAACTTGCGCCTAAACAGCCGTGACAATGCTTGAGGTGTTCTGTAAGTATATCGTGCTTATAGATGCTTTAACGTGCTGGAGAATGCTAGCGGAAAAGCATTTTCAATAGGTAACGGATGGCATCCAATGTGACTATTAATGTTTCAAACACACAATGCAATACCGGATTAGCTAAGGTTGAGTCAAGATGTCATGATTGTATTACCTCCGTCGATGAAAATAATTGAGTCGAGATCAAATAATCCATATTTCACCAACGCTGCTCTGATTGGGCGTCCTTCAACAGAATATCCTATTGTCCGAGTTTCGAGGGCGGCGTTACTATCAACTAAATAATCCATGTAGGCGTACATGTCGTCCAGTGAGTGGTACGCGTTCCACGTCATGGGGTGACCTGGGGATAAAGAACACACGAGAACACTTGTACACATGCCTATACAATACACATGGTGAGTAGCCTTTAGAGTGCACGTTGTACTTAATGGCACTAGATTTCTTTACTTACCTTTTTTTAAATTCCCTTTATACGTATAAAAAAAAGAATAATGCATACGTAGATATAAATAGATAGATAGCTATAGACTTATTTATTTTTCACTATTAACAATTCAATTTTAAGCAACAATAACATTATTTAAGTCTCTTCCGGCCATTGGGAAATCGTCAGCTCAGTAATAACACGTGCTATGTGTATACAAATAAGATAAAAAAATAATTCAATTGCACATACATAAACAAAACTGAAAACAGTGAGTAAACCAAACAAGAAGTATAGCATAGTAATGTCGAAAAGCAGAAACCAAATCATGTCACTATATTTTATTCACAAGTAAATGCATCCCTTCCACAAGAACTCCTCGAGTATACAAACATTTTATATAGGCTATGATTTTTAAATTTTTTTGGTTGCAAAATGTATAATAAGAAACACCTTTGCTGTCGAAACTTTGAATTTATTTTGAAAAGAAACGTAAGGGTTAGTTTAGACGTACAGATGTTTTC
Source organism: Isoperla grammatica (assembly GCA_945910005.1). NCBI lineage: Eukaryota > Metazoa > Arthropoda > Insecta > Plecoptera > Perlodidae > Isoperla > Isoperla grammatica. The sequence continues at coordinate 103,231,148 of OX246737.1, forward strand.
TTATTTTATATATAAGTAACGTGGACAGCAACCCGAAAACCTACTACTACATCTTCTTCAGTCCGCGAAAACCTACAGAATAACATATATATATATATATATATATATATATATATATATATATATATGTATATGATTTGCTTAGATTTTGTTGGTTGCAAAATGTAAAGTAAGAAAACATTTTTTGGTTTAATTTACTCCAGTTATGTATCGCTGTGGCAGTGTTTTCGATTTTATATGCAAGTGTTTTTTGGTTGTTGTGGTTTTTTATTTGTTTTTGTTTGTTTGTATGTCTTGCAAAAGACGACGCTAAAGTCGTTGAAACGTTGATTTATTTTATTTTAAATACAATTTGAAATGGTTAAACCGAAAAATGTTTTCTTCTATATATATATACGGTCGTAAAGTTGCGTGGTCCATGTTTATATTACAATTATTTTTTTACGGTAAAATACAACGTTTTATGAACAACAAATATTTATTTAAAATTCCCGGAGTTTCAAAATGATTACAGCGTTTATTTTCATTGCATGCACCACGAAACTTAACGCCAGTAAATATATATAAATATATATGTGTGGACATGTTGTCTTTGCGATATCCAGCCCCCTAATATGAATGTTTTTTTTTTTTTTTTTTTTTTTTTTTAGAAAAACCAGTTTTATGTCTTTGCTCTCTTTGACACCTCGTCTTGTAACTGGATAAGGTATGGCGTTCGAGCCATCAATTAATTGTAAAATAAATGACACCTTCTTCAAATTGGCCCTTCTTTAAATTTGAAGGTATTAGTTAATTTTTGAAAATACTGTGGGTATTATACAGTAACTTGTGTTTAAGTTCGCTTAACTGGTCATTAAAAAAAGCACTTATGTGGCTACAGAGATATTTTTCCTCATCCCAGTTTTCAACAATGGACATGGCGTGCATAGGTTTAGGCGTAGGCCTTAGCCAAATCAATACAATTAAATACATTTAAAATATAAATACGTACTATTTGAAGCATGCACCATACATAATTGGAAAGATACAATAACAAGTAATAAAAATGTGTTTTATGTAGAAATGTCATTGAAAAACATGTAAATAAATAAATAAATACATTTACATTTAGAGTCTACCCACTCAGTAATTAAACTGATTTGCAGTGGGGGACTTTAATTTAAAGTGACTTAACCATGTCATGTCAATGTCATTGAAGTACGTTGTTTTAACAAATACCTTTTATTGTTGCAATACATACAAACTCAATCAAAACCGGCGTAAACATGTTGTTGTACCGACATAAATGTCAGGTGTTTAAAATATGCTTACCTTAATAAACTCCACGTAAAACTAGTTATATATACCGATAGAGGTGGCTCAGCGGTAAGACGCGAGACTCTAATTCGGGAGGTCGCCGGATCGATTCCGGCCACCGGCAGTCCTGACTGAAGGTTTTTTCCGAGGTTTTCCTCAGTCGTAAAAGCGAATGCTGGGATTGAGTCATACTATCAGCCCTCGGACAATCCTTCCCCACGATCCAAACACCCTAATAACCTAGTTAGTCACCTGAAGAGGGGCACATCAGTTAAAGCTGGTGTGCACCCTAGAACGGGTATTCCTACAAAAATTATAATTATTAGTTATATATTTCACTGTCCATATTATTTTGCTAAAACCAACGGTAGATGATATGTACTGTCGTGGCCGATTTGTTATCATCCCAGCATTCGCTCTTCGTATGGTGGAAACCACGAAAACCACCATCAGGATGGAGAACTTCTTGAAGTCTTCATTCTTCTTCGTTCAAAAATGTTCATACTATCCTACATGTGTTCAAATTTATTTTTATTATTTTTATTATTATTATTATTATTATTATTATTATTATTATTATTATTATTATTATTTTTATGATTATTATTATTATAATAATAATAATTATAATTATTATTATTATTTTTATTATAATTATTATTATTATTATTATTATTATTATTATTATTTATATTATTATTATTAATATTATTGCTATTATTATTATAATTATTATTAATATTATTATTATTATTATTATTATTATTATTATTATTATTATTATTATTATTATTTTTATTATTATTATTATTTTCATATTGCTTGCATCACATATCTTTAAAAGAACTGATTTACGAATTCTTTTTTTCACCATGAATTGAGTGAATGTTTCCAAACGACCGGCGTAATATAAATAAATATAATTATTTGTTGCTGCATTGGTATAGATAAAAAATTGTATCACATGTCAAACTTTTCGGAAACATAATCTCACCTGAACTGCCGTGATGCCCCTGAAATCTTGCTTGGACGTTGGTCTGCAGTACCTCTGTATTAAATGTGTTTTCTGTATCGATGGCTCTTTGAATATTGTCTATTGTAATTTTATAAGTCACGTTATTATCTCTGAGATATTTCTTGACTTCCACCTGGTTCTCCTGCGAGACGAATACATCGACTGCCGATGAGTTCTCTTCCATTCCATTCCAAGTGGCCAAAACTAAAAGCAGAAAATAATTTTGTATTATGTCCCAATTCACCAACTTTGTTAAGCTTTGATTTAGTAAGTTCGGTTTGGTAACCACGGTTTCAACAAATTGTACGTTCATAATACATGGCAGTTGCCTTATTTGTTTTATGCGAATCTCCCTTTACCGGCTAGTCGGAGTATACAAGTTTGACGAAACAATCCATTTCAGCAGTACGTCCGTACGTTCAGTATTGGTCGGGGATCCAATGAAGAAACACACACGCTTCAACCTACAATTCACGTCAGCAGCATCCCTTGAGACGATTTTACAAACTAGGAAAACGCTCTGTTTGCCGCGTTGATAAGCGACGCGACCATGTCTACGAACGTTCTGGGGAAAATATCTCAAAGCTTATAAAAACAACAATTAACAACAATTCAATAATGCGCTTTGCAAACCAGTTTCTAATTTCCATGGCTATTATACTTTCTGACATTGTCGAATGTCGTGCAATGTGCGTTGCTAAGTATTTTCGTTATTTCGTATAGTGTGTTCTACACGATCCGCCACCGTCACTAACACTTAATGAGAACAATAGAATAAACACTGCATCTAATACTTATCAGATCGCGTTTAAATTAGTGTATTCGTGACCGGACAAAAATTCACTATAAAATATTCACCTCACATTTGGCCGTTAGAAAAATAAAAAATATTTTCGAGTAACATTTGAGTAACGTTGCTAGTACTTATCACATTACCATAAAATGAACATATTCGAATTCGTAAAAATCTTTATAAAAGTATGGCTCTCTCACATTTTTCCGCCATTTTGTTTCCAAAAACACTCTCTCTCTCTCTTTCATTTAAAACTCTATATTTTTTTTAAATAAAGGCGAATTGAAGAACACATGGGTTGTATTGACCACAGTATTTACTATTTACACATGTAAGGCAATATCACAAAACGATTTTTTTAAAGAAAATACATTTCTTTGTAATTTTAATTTAAGTATAAAATACAATAACAAATGGGCAAAAAAGCCTGACACGCTGAAAGACCGGCATAAATACTATTAATCAAGACATTGCAACACCAGCCTAAAGAAGGTCGATCTATGTAGGGCTACAAATGCATCACTTGAAACATGAAAGCGAATGAAATACTAAGTACAGCGTATTTTTACAAAAGTTCCAATTTAGAAAAAGCTCATAACATTTTTTCATTTAAGTGACATTATTGAGTACGGCACGTCAACGAGTCAGGAATTATAATTACTTGCGACTTCCTTTACGCCAGGTTTAAACACATAATGCAAGGGTTCAATTGGTATCATATTTAATTTCACCTATTTTACCTGTGTAGTATTATGAACCAACACGTTATGTTACTTTGAAATTATTTATGGGCTCAACAGAATCCGTTTATGTATAACATTGATTATTATTTTTTTATAAATGGCCTGTAAATATAATATATGTAACAAAATTAGAAATTTGATGTAATTTTGTGAACTTAAAACAGTAAAGATTGTCTGTAACAACTATGCAACAACCATTGTACAACGCCTCGTGAAATTCATAAGACTTAAGTGAAAATTTGGAGAAATGATAATAAAATTAATTAGAAAAACGCTCTGTTTGACGCGTTGAACAGCGAGCGCGTCCATATCTACGAACGTTCCGGCGAAAAGATCTCAAAGCTAACAAAAACAATAATCCACAACAATTCAAGAATGCACATTGCAAACATTTTTCTAATTTCCATAGCTATTATACTTACCGATATTGTTGAATGCAGTGCAATGTGCGTTGCTAAGAATTTTCGTTGTCATTCTGTCTAGTGTTTTCGCCACAGTCCGCCACCGTTACTTACAGTTATTGACAGCATTTGAAATGTTATTTCAGCCTCAAATACGTATCAGATCGCGTTTACATTAGTATATTCGTGACCGGACAAAACTCAGATAGCTACCTCACATTTTGCTGTGACTGTGTTTCAGAAAAATATTTTCGAGTAACTTTTGTGTAACTTTGCCAATATTTATCAGATCGCCATCAAATGAACATATTCGTGACCGGAGAAATCTGTTAAAAAATACGGCTATCTCACATTTTGCCGCCATTTGGTTTAGTAAAAATATTTTGCAGTAACTATGGTAAAACTTTTTAACTATTCGAACGATTTTGCCTCAAAACTATACATCTTCAATCCACAAGGTGCTTGTAGATGGTTCAAATTTCAAGTTGATCGGACTTTCCGTTCGACCGCTGTCGACAGACATAAAAACAAAAAACAAACAAAAAACAGAACGGAGTGCCATATAGGTCAAATGGAGACGCTCGCTTAATAATTGTTATCATGATTTATCTGTACGCTCCAGTGATTTACAATACAAATAATATCTTCTTTCAAATTAAATTATCGTTTGGAAGTTGCATCGATTTGACAACGCAATCACGTTAAATATGGCAATAAACGGCGTACGTGCGAGGGCGCAGCTGTTCGGAGCACACAGGAAGTGTGAAGGCCTAGCTACCTGACATCCCACGAAAGTTGGGACAGGTTAGGGGGTCAATTATATTATGTTGAATTGACTGGGCCTAGGCCTAGGCCTAGCTACCTGACATCCCACGAAAGTTGGGACAAGTCAGGGGGTCAATTATATTATGTTGAATTGACTGGGCCTACGCCTAGGCCTAGCTGCCAGACATCCTGACAATCTGTCCCAACTTCGGTGGGATGTCAGGCAGCTAGGCCTAGGCGTAGGCCCAGTCAATTCAACATAATATAATTGACCCCCTAACCTGTCCCAGCTTTCGTGGGATGTCAGGTAGCTAGGCCTTCACACTTCCTGTGTGCTCCAAACAGCTGCGCCCTCGCACTTACGCCATATTGCCATATTAATCGTGATTGTGTTGTCAAACCGATGCAACTTAAAAACGATCATTTAATATGATGAAGATACCATTGGTATTGAAAATCATTGGAGCTTACAGATAAATCGTGAAGTAGCAATTGTACTACGCACATGATCAATATTGCAAAGGAATACAGAAAAAAGTGAGTACGAAAAGTGTTCAGCTCCTGGTCATAAATACCTAACATGGGGGATAAAATGTCGCTCAAACATATGAGACAGCATGCAACGTAGAACATGGACGTAAAAAATAGTAGTGCAAAACATACCCCCTAAGTCTTCAAGTTTTAAAATCCCTTCTTTGATATCCATTGACAGGGCGTCGACACTCCACAATTGCGCCCCCTCGTAGGACACCCGCTCGTCTTCATCACTGTGGGTGTCCGATGACGTCGCAGCTGCTGTGGGTGACGTTACCGTGTCTGTAGTATTGTCAGTCAGTCCTTGACATATCACCAGGCATAGCACTAATAACCTAAGACGTTCCATCCCGAGACATTGGCGATTCGGTTGTATTGCGTGTTTAGTCCACAGCAAAGCTTATATTACGACGTAGGTCATAAAAGCTGCTCGAAATGCGCGAAATGTTTTTTGTTATTCATTTATGGAACCCAACAGGAAATAATGCAAGGTGAAAAGTTCACAAACCCCCAACTCGTCCTTTCTGTTCTTTTCGCCCTAAGGATTAACTCTGAGTTGTAATTATGCATTCTTTTTGTTGGACTTTTACGGGGGACCTGTGGATGGTGCCTTTTTCTCCTCTTTCTACTCCTCGAGTGAGGAAAATAGGTTTCAGAGTGCTTTGTTATCTGCGCCCGTTACAGCTCATATCCTAGTACAATAGGGAAGTCTCACGCATTTTTTTCATTTGCTTACTGGTTACCTCAAGTTAAAATAAACGGGAACTAATTGGTTTCGGTTCGAAAGGTGCATTAACATCGCTTTTAACAGCAAGTCAACGATATTGCTGTCAAAACACGCTCAGAAACGGACCTGCGCCATCTTGCTCGTGATTTAAAGATTCTGGCGTCATAAGTCAGCAAACAATAATTTTATATCATACAAACAGTACTGAAATCCCACCCTTTAGTAGATTATTGCTCTCATAAGACTTTAACTGAACCAACGTTTATTTCTAGTTAGTAAATGAACACTTCTCAACATTAATTAACAACAATATGTTAAATAATTGCATTATTTTAAACACGTTTTGGTAAATACGGTATCAAACGTATTTTCTGATGAAAACAGTGGTATAAAAGGCATTGCTGTAAAGTCACTGCATCCTAGATATTGTAAAATATCCAACTTAATATCGTTGACATTATTGAGAATACTTCAAGGAGGCAGTTGTTTACACGAGATATGACGTCAAGAGCCGTTTTTCTATTACGGAACGGTAAGTTCCAAATTTCAAACTTAAAATGCTAATAGAATTGGAAATATACGCTTCTCAGATATAAAAATTATACCGCCTGTATTTTTAGATAATGATATTCCATTTTTAAGTACTTTGAGGAATATTTATTTTTGATGAGACTTCCCTATTCGGTTCATACTTCACACTTGCAGCAGCATACTCAGTACACTCCATAATAACCAGCATAACAATTATATTGACCACTGAATTAACACGCCATAATTATTAATAATGATGATGTTTGTTGTTTTCATTATTTTGTACCTACCATCGTGTTTCTATTGTAAAAACGTTTCAAGCTACATTTTGTTCTACGATAGGACGAAACAGACAGTGGGAATCTGAATTACTAATTTTTCTAGATTTACCATTTATTTATTTGAAAACAATACATTCAATACGAAGTAATTTTGAAGAATACTGCTTTGCTTTTCCATTATATATATTTTCTTCGTTTATAGATGATTTAACGACTACGTTTTAACTTGTGAGTGGTTGGCATTACTGTTGGTTTTGACTGAGGCCGGTTTTTTTATGTTCAGTTCAGTGAGTTAGGGCAACTTTTTCAATCTTTTTCTGCAAACAATCAACTGCTAAACGAATGTAATGTCAAACAAGAGCGTGATTGACTAAACTAGGAAAACGCTCTGTTTGACCCGTTGATAAGCGAGCGCGTCATAATCTACGAACTTTCTGGCGAAAAGTTTTCAATGCTAATACAAACAACAATAACAAATCAAGAATGCGCAGTGCAAAATTTTTTCTAATTGCCATAGCTATTATACTTCCCGACATTGTTGGCTGCAGTGCAATGTGCGCTGCTAAATATTTTCGTCGTTATGTTTTTAACACGGTCCGCCACCGTTACTAACAGTTATTGACAGCAATAGAAATGTAATTTCTGCCTCAAATACGTATCAGATCGCGTTTACATTAGTATATTCGTGACCGGACAAAAATTTACTATAAGATCGCGATAAAGTAAACATATTCGTTACCGGAAAAACCTTTAGAAAAATATGGCTATCTCACATTTTGCCGCCATTTTGTTTCAGAAAAATATTTTGCAGTAACTATGGTGTAACTTTGTAACTTTTCGAACGATTTTGCCTCAAAACTATACACCTTCAATCCACATCGAGGCTTGTGGATAGTCCAAATTTCAAGTTGATTGGACTTTCCGTTCGGCCGCTATCGACAGACATAAAAACAAAAACAAACACACAAAAAAAAAAAAAACAGAACGCAATAAGGACAACATTTATTTCTATTATTTATGAAGTATGAATTGATTAAAACAATCCGATCAAGTGTGGAACTCAGCCCCGACACGTAGTACATGCAATGCGCTTGACTCGAAACTAAACTTTCTTCAGTATACAAAATACTATAAAACAATATCTGATCAAAGCGATCATGAACCGATTATTTCCCGTTCCAATAACGATTTAGACGGAAACATATTTAAACTGCTGTCGAGCTCGACACATTATGAATATGCCAATAGAAAGCAAAGAAGTCCATGAAATCCCAGCCCGTACGAGCAGGTTCGAGTGTGGATGTCAGCTATAAGACATTTTACGGTCGCAGTGGTAATCACATATAATGTTTGGCATCCAATTCGATAACGAATGATTAGAGGTGATACTTTTTCCTTAATTGGTAGGCCTAGGCGTACTGAAATTAGTCCTTTTCAAAATTGCCCGATTGTCTTCAATCATCCATAGTAAAATTCAGGTGTCGGCAACGACAGTGGCAGTTCCAGTTCCATTTTGTAGACTCGCCTGATTTACAACATGCGCCAAAATGTCAAATCAGCTGATCTTGATTCTGGAAAAGTGGTTTTACACTACCGGGTAGCTAAAAAAATGACGTCACGCAGTCTATCAGGGATGCTTTCCATCACATTTCCATGGTGACTTTTGGAACACACGGATACCTCGCATCTGAACTCCGAGAAAGAAACTGCAATTAATGAAGAGGAAAACGAGGATTAATTTGGAAAATTAAAAGAAAAGAAAAGGATATAAAAGAAAAATGAAAAAAGAAAAAAGAATTGTGAAAAAGAAATGGAAACAGCAACAAATTCAAACATAAAATAAGAATTTATTAAACTATCCCAACTCAAACGAATATGGGAATTGCAAAAAATCTGGGGCTGCTATCAATGATTCAAGGAATAATCAAATTTTACGAAAGGAAGAAACCACAGATGCCAATCGTCTTACGTCTTCTCTTCAAAACTTGACATTTTAAAGGATCTTGGCATTCATTATCCAAACAGGAATACCGTAAAGACGAAGGGCACTTTTAGAACGGTCGCTGCAATTGGTATTGCAATCGATATTGTCCCGACGTTCGCAGCAACTCGGTCGACCAAGCCGCGTCAACGTGCTCCAATTCCAGCCCTGACACGTACCTCCCGGCCAGCTCCTTGCGTCGCCGTCCGTCTTGCACTCTTCTGCCGTTCGGTATCTGAACTCGACATTACCAGCAACGTGCAGGTTGAGCGGCTTTACGCAAAGATCCTTCCTCCGTTCGCAGTCTACAAAGTCTTGTCGACACTTCAGAAAGTAATTCCTCAGACCCGCGCCCTGTCACTTACAGAGAACCTCCAGGCAAAGTAAGCCTCGCGAAGCCTCCTTACGTGGCAGGTAAAAGCAGTGCATTGAACTGTGTAGATGATGCATCCGGAAATTTGTCAGTGACGTGTGGATCGTTCTATCAAACGCCTGAAGAGCTGTGGTTGACCACCTCAGCACTCACAACGTGAAGACGGCGACGGGGACTGCCTAGGAGTTGATGGCGACGATCTTGTTGCGACCAGACAACTGCATTTAACATACACACCGCTCTCGCTCCAGTATCTGCGTTGTATTTTGGAGTCGCGTATCTGCAGAAGCTGCTGCATGCCGAGATACTTGTACTGCCATCTGGCCGCAACGTCGCAATCTCGGTTCCGTTGTCCAGCCACCAGGTGTCCACTTCATTGACGACCACGCCTCGCATGAGTGCACTGCCGTGCATTTGTACAGTCCAAAGTCCATCCGTATACCATTGCTAAAGGTGACGTCTCCACCATGGCCGTCATCCGCCTCAACTCGTTCTCAATGGTCGTGTATAACTTACGGTCGTCCATAAAACCTGTGCGTTACTCTGCCAGCCAGCAACCCACCCCAGGGCCCTTCCAATTCTGGGTTTGCGTACTGTCTTTTTCACATCGGTCAGTGTAACCATACACGCAGGCATTTCCGAGCACGCAGCTCCTGCCACTCTAGCTCGGATATCCATGCGGCGCGTGCGTATAGACAACTGGCCACCCCAGGGCCCAGATTCACAAAGGTGACTAAGTGCTAAGACTTCCTAGTTTAGGCAAATCTTAGTGATACAAATCATGCATATGTCGTTCTGCAATGTATTAAAGACAAAATAAAGTAAAAAACAACAATTTAACTAATAATATTGTATTTGTGAATGTGTAGTAATACCCAGAGATGGTTTAGCTTGATTTATTTGGCTAGGATCTGCCTAACTTAGGACAACCTAGAGTTAGGCATCTTTGTGAATCCAGACCCAGAATTCTTCGAGGACTTCAACAGTTGGACGCTCTAGTTCTACGTTGTTGCATTCTTCACGTTTGCGGTAAAATAGCTTCTGGTTCGAGGCGAACTGTCTTTTCTCCCGTCGACGGCTAGTTGCTTCGTTGTAGCGTCGGATTCTGGCTCCCAAGGCTACCACTTGCTGCTGTAGGTACTCATCTCTTTCTTAAGCTTCTGTTCCGCGTTATGCGCCGAGATACGCATGCCGATGCGCTGCAAGATCCAACGCACGTCTTTTACTATCTTCTTGCAGCTCTACTCCTTGTCCCGTAGATAAGGTGAGCATGCGTTATGTCCCGTCGAATCTTGATAAATAAATAATATAAAAATACATTCACATTACGAGTCTACCCACTCAGTAACGAATCTGATTTGCAGTGGCGGACTTTAATTTAATGCGACTAAACCAACCCTGTAGGCTCCGAACACCATCGACGAGTGAGCGGTAACCAATCAAAGATCGATATTTCAAATATGAAACATATGAATCAGTGATTGGACAGTGCGAACACCTTCGGACAAATGTCCGAATCAACAAGGCTGATCAGAACCACTTTGCTTTTATTGAATTCTTCGTTGATAGGACGGCTCCAAAGTCACCGTTTACTTATTCCTGAGACAAGTAGTAATGGAACTGAATCCTTACTAGAAGTTAAAAAACTTTTGCCTGAACCGGGATTTGAACTCGGGACCTTCTGCATTGGAAGCAAAGATGCTAAACACTGGACCAACGAGCCACCTATCCGCTCTTCAATTTTCCTCATCCATGGCGACTTCCAAGATCAGCGAGTCTCAGTTGCCACATCCAGCGCTCTTCTCAATTCGTTGATCTCTGAAACTCGCAACCCCGAGCAAACAGCTAAGGGAGCACAAACCATGACTACCATACGGTTTCCCAATCTGTTCGGATCCCCAGCTAAACGCTGCTCCAGGGTTCGCTTCATTGATTGGTGCACTCGTAGAGTCTCCTGTTGAAAGCACTTTCGGCACCGATGGCAGGGAGCACACCCTTTTAAGATAGTAGCGGGTGTAGTGTTCCTCCAGCCGTTAACAGAAGAGGTCGTCATCTTCTTCTTCGTCCACGTTGGCTAGACGTCCCTCATTACGTGCCCCCTCCCCTTCACTGTCTTCATACTCCTTTACTTCTCCTTCCTCGGCGCTCCCCGCAGGCTCTTCTAGCTGCAACTCCACCCGAGCCATGACTCGCGTGCTCTGTAACTCAGCAGGCGTCAACCTCTTGTTCGGCCGCACTGACCCGAGGCCTTCGACTGACCGCAGTTGGGTATAGAGACGTCCTGCTCGGTGCGTAGTAGCGTCGCTTTGACTGCTCCAGTAGTCGGGCCATATGTCCCTCCATTTATTTTTGTTGTTGTTATTATTATTTTGCCTTCATTAATTGAATTGTGAATATAATGTGTAATTGTTAAAATTAAGTTAACGAAAGTTTGTTTTTTGTTTGTTGTATGGTCTTCTGTACATTGTACTTGCACTACGCTACATGTAGCATCTTGGTCCGTTACTCAGTCTTTATTATTATTTTCATACTTATATATAACATACATACAAGCTATTAACTTTCCTTTGTGGGACGAGAATGTTCATTTATATGGTTTTATTGTACAGAAGATGCTTATAAATAATAATAATAATAATAATAATAATAATAATAATTTTTTTTTTTTTTTTTTTTTTTATTTTTTTTTTTATTAAATCGTTTCACACATACATACAATATGAGAAATTGTTTTAATTCCCACTAAACCACAAAGTGGTTTGTCAGTGGGACAATCATATAATTAAAGTGCAGTATGCGGACTGGTCGTGACACACAAAAGATATAATATCTGATATATAGTTTATGTAATTTAAATATAATTTATGGTTAATAGAAATACAAAGAGAGTAGTGAAATACAAGAATAGCATAAATACAATAAGTGGTTCGTTCAATCATAATTATATATACAAATATAAATTTACCATGACTAATTCTCTAAATAATTCAAATAATATAATCTACATTGCCGTTTAATAGTTGACAATTTGTCTGCGTATAATAGACCTCCTGGCAGTGAATTAAATACTCGTGGTACCACAGACTGCAGACGACGATCGCCGTACTTATTGTGTGACAAAGGCACAATGTAATGTCCCTTTGTCGCTGATCGGGTGATTTTCGAATGTATGTAGGAACGTTTGTAGGTTGAGTCAAAGAAATGCTTAATTATTAAACGGTAATTATATTGTAAATCAACAGGTAAAATAGAATAGAAGCTGTAGATGAACGGAAAGTCTGGTTGAATGTAATATGTACTGCGGGGGTAAATCAATAAGAGTATACTTTTCTGTAAATTTAGTAAGTTATTTAAAATATACCTTGACGCGTTTCCCCAAGACAGAATAGCATACGATATGGTTGCCTCCACCAGAGCAATATAAACGACACGGATCAAACCAAAAGGTAATATTGATTTTAAATTATATAATTGGTATGCACAAGAACGAAGTTTTTTACATAGCATATTAATATGAGACTTCCAAGAAAAATCCTTGTCTACTAAAACTCCTAGGTACTTATGTTCAAGCACCGATTCAATTTGTTTTTGACAATTGCAAATATTACCAGATTTCGATTTTAGTGCCATATTATGAATACAATCTATTGAATGAAACTTTATCTTTATTTCTGTGTTCCTATCTTTATTAAGTGGCATACAAATATGCACGAATTTAGTTTTTGACGAATTGACAACTAAAGATTTATCATGTGTCCAGCATTGTAAGTTACGGAAATCATCATTAATATAGATTGTAGCTGTCGCAAGATCTCTGTGCACTGCAACAATTGCTGAATCGTCAGCAAAGAAAAAAGCTGCACACTTTTTAATTATATTCCCAATTTCATTTACGTAAATTATGTAAAACTGTGGTCCCAGAATAGAACCTTGGGGAACTCCTGATTGAACGTTTTTAATGTTACTAAAAGTTTTCCCTATTTTCACTGTTAATGTTCGGTTGCTTAGATAACTATTGAACCATTTCAAAACGTTGCCTCTAACTCCAATTTTTTCTAATGATTCCAAAAGTTTTACGTGACTTATGGTGTCAAAGGCTTTCGTAAAATCAACAAACATTGCAATAGCATGTAAGTTTTCATTAAGCTTTGTATTTATTAAATTTGTGAATTGAAGCAGGAGTTCCTCAGTACTTTTTCCTTTCTGATACCCAAACTGCTTATTATTTATTATTTTAAATTTAGTTAAATAATTTATGAGACGGTCAGCTATATAACGTTCTAAGATTTTCTCTATTACTGATAATATTGCAATTGGACGGTAATTTGAAAAGCACATATGGTCATTCTTTTTATAAATTGGTCTTACTATGGCCACTTTCATTTTTTGTGGAACCTTCCCCTCTTTGATTGACAAGTTAATCAAATGCGCAATAACTGGAGAAATCTCACTTTTTATGTTTTTAATGTCCAACACCCTAATTGCATCGAAACCTGGTTGTTTATTAATATCTAAATTATCAATTATTTCCTCTACTGTGCTTACTTCTACTGGAGGCAACCACATTGATTGCACATTAGTATTTATACTATCTTCTGGCCCGCAAGATAAATAGCAGTCATGCGTTACGTCCTCCACCTCCTGTACGAAAGTGTCGGCGAACTGGTTTGCTATATATTCGTGAGTATGTTTTTTGCCTAAATACTTGTTTATTACTACATCAACGGGATCTTTGGTTTTCCGTCCTGATACTTTGTTTATTATATTCCAGGTTCCTTTTATATCATCTTTACTTTTGTTAATCTCTTCCCTATAATAATTCACCTTAGCTACTTGTATACTTTTATTGACCTTGTTCCTAGATTTTTTGTAATTGTCTCTATATAATCTTTTATTTGGATTTAATGGATTACAGCTCTTCCACTGATTAAATAATTTGTCTCTGTTTTTCATATTTTGGAGTAACGCGGGTGTCAACCATGATTTTGGAGTTTTATTTCTACTACGCACATGTAAAGTATATTGTGACCTTTTGTAACAACTGTCAAATTCGTTACATATTCGATCATAAAGCTCTTCACAGCGGTTTATGTGCAACAAGTTTACCCAATTAACATATTCCAATTCTTTTAATAGTTTATGTTCATTTAAACGTACAGTTATGTTTTCTGTCAACAAATCGTCTCTGTTACTTATGGTTCCAACGCCAAGTGATGCGAGTGTAAGATAGTGATCTGAAATTTTCGATGTTATTACCGCAGCTTTAACTTTTCCTTTTATTATTCCACGAATATAGATGTGATCAATACAGCTAACTTTTAATTCGTCTCGGACAAATTCTTCTCTTGTCGGAACGTGTATACATTTTAAGTATCCATTTAATGCTAAAACACTTTCATAAGACTGTACATACGGATTATTTACGTCGAGGAGATTTAAATTAATATCTCCCATGAAGAGCCCGAATTTGTTTTTATGGTTACCCTTTATGTGGCTGTCTATTTCATCAATAAAATCATTTTTTGCATTATTATCAGGGGGTCTATATACGCAGAGCATGTCAATCTTAGTTACATTATCTAAAGTAATAACACCTGCGATACCTTCAAAAGAAACAAAAGCAAACTTAATATTTTCTAGTTTTAAAGTAGATCTAAAAAATAAAAGTAATCCTCCTCCTCTCCTTCCGATTCTAGAATTACATACGGAGTCATAACCATTTAAATGATAGTTGTGTTGATTGTCCGGTAAAGACGTCTCGCTGAGAAGAAGCAAGTCGTATTTACCATTAAAAGAACTAAGAACTATGTTTAACTCATCCCAGTGAGCCGCTATCGATCGCACATTTAAATGAACACATGTTAAACCAGAATCATCACAAACCCAGTCATCAAAACAAGCAACGGTATTACAACTTATCTGTAGGTCAGAGTCCAAATCGGTTATGATAATAATAATAATAATAATAATAATAATAATAATAATAATAATAATAATAATAATAATAATAATAATAATAATAATACTACTAATAATAAGAATAATAATAATAACCCTGGTAACCCCTAAAAGTCTACGCGTTCCCAGTCGCTGCTGATAATATATCGCATTTCAAAGGGAAAAAGCTGTAATCAACCAACAATTTTCACGGCATTGAGATCTACGAGTGATTTACTACAAGAAGACATAAAGGGAAGTACCAGTATCCATTACTTTGTATATAAATAGAAGTTTAATTTTGTTGGCTTACATTTTAGTCCAGGGCCTTGCTTGAGAAACATAGGAACAGTTGAATTTAGTGTTGATTTTGACAGATTGAAGCTAGATCTGGACACGTCAAGGTCTTGTACTTATAATTTGATTCGATAATATTGTAAAAACTAGATATATGTTTTACGGTTGTATGTAAGCACTTTTTATTTGTTTCCAGAATTAAGAAGATTTCGTCTTCAAAATCTGTGAAATTTGAAACTGTTATTCAACTCCAACTCAGCGCCTTGTAATTGAGTGTGTTATTTATTGACGGGGCACGGCCAAGTTGCGAGTGTAAAGAAAAGTGTGACATTAAGTGCTTTGATTTCTTTGAAAAACAATATTAACTTTCTGTGACAAAGAACTTAGTTTGACAGGACAATGAACTTTGACATTTAGTAAATAAACAAACAGATTATGGATGCTTCTGATGTATTATCGCAACAGACCACCAAATCTGGAAGAGTGAGGCAGCGTATCAAATGGACAGATAATATGAACCTTTGTGTGATGCGCAACTACTATAGAATTACGTTATTAGAAACTAGATTAGTTGGATATCGACAAGAACTGCACCGAGCGTTTACACGTGAATACCCATTAGTAGATGTAACCGAACAAAGAGTAGCAGACCAAAGGAGAATAATTGTAAGTAATGGTATGCTACCATTTAATTTATTGAACGTAATAAGACATGAAGTAGAGGAAGAACTACAAATAGATCAAGAAAATGAAGAGGATTTGGCGAACGAGGAGCACATCATGGAAGCATCAAGAAACGATGACCATCTACGACAAGAATTAATGGAACAAGTAGATCTACCAGAAGGCCAGAACACACAAGAGGTACATCACCAACATCCACCTATTAATAACATTGAACAAGAAGAGAATACAAGAGGGAACACACAAGAAATAGACGATTTAAAGAACATATTACATTTAGCTTTTGAAAATGCTTTGTCAGAATTTGCACATATAGAACCGAACAAGAGACCTAGAATTCCTAAACCTAAACAGTCTAAGCAAATGGACATAGTAATGCACGTAATGAACGCACATATATTGTTAGATTACGCGAAGAAAGAATTGTCGTTTGAGGAAGTGCATGCAGCAATATATTGTGGAGCCGTAGCAGTGGTCAGACAATTAGGATTAAAAATAAAGTTGGTACATTCTCAGAACATAAAAACAAATAAGACTCCAAAATGGGAACGAAGATTAGTCAAACGCATCAACGAGTTAAGGAGAGATATTGGGAGATTAGAACAATTCAGGATGGGTATAGATCTAAAAAGATATTACAATATTGCCAACACATATTTGAAAGGTTTAAAATCCATACTATACATGAAACACCGAACGAGGCTACAAACGAATATTTGGATACTCTAAAGCAAAAAGTAAGTGCATTAGCCAAAAGACTACGAAGATATAAAGAGTGTAGTGATAGAAAAGAACAAAACGAAATGTTTAAAGAAAAAGAAAAAGGATTCTATCAGCAAATTAACAATAAAGAAGAAATAGTTGGCAATGGTATACCATCGAAGACAGAGATTGAGCAGTTTTGGGGTGGGATATGGAGTAACCCATTAATGCACAATCACAATGCAACATGGATTCAAGATGAAATTGAGGCAATGAGTGATATCGAAGAGATGACATTTGATGGCATCAGTGTAAATGATATAAAATCAACGATACGAAATACTCATAATTGGAAAGCACCCGGTAACGATAACATTCAAAATTTTTGGTACAAGAAGTTTTCAAACATGCACACCCAGATTGCTAAATGTCTTAATGAATTTATATTAGGAGACAAGGATTTACCAGATTTCTTTACTGAAGGAATAACATTTCTTAAACCAAAAGATAATGACACCAAAAATCCAAGTAAATATATTATTATAAATATATTACATGCTTACCTACTATTTACAAAATCTTGACATCGTGCATAACAAATAAAATATATAGTCACTGCGAAGAACACAATATATTAGCTGAAGAACAAAAGGGATGTCGTAAATTGTCGCAAGGGTGTAAGGAACAATTAATTATCGATTCTGTTGTAATGAACCAAGCTTTCAACAAGAAGAGAAACATTCACGTTAGCTATATTGTTTACAAGAAAGCGTATGATTCGTCACCACATTCGTGGCTAATACAGATACTGGAAATTTATAAAGTAAACCCATTGATAGTAAACTTTTTTCAGACAGCGATGACGAGTTGGAAAACAACATTAAAGTTAAACGTAGGCAAAGAGCAGATATGTACTGACCCAGTTAACATCCGACGAGGTATTTTTCAAGGTGACTCGTTTAGTGCGTTATGGTTTTGTCTTTCATTAAATCCATTATCTCATATACTAAACAAATCTACACATGGTTTCAAGATAAAGGACGGTAATACGGTTTGCCACACACTTTCACATCTATTCTACATGGACGATCTCAAGCTATATGCTTTAAATGCGACACACATGACGAATCTTCTTAACTCAACGTTAGAATTCAGTAGAGATATATGTATGGATTTTGGAATTGATAAATGTAAGTCACTTCATGTCATCAAAGGAAAGATTACGAAATTAGAAGAGTTTGAAATTGACGAAGACAACCGGATTGGAGTAATGGACGAAGAAGATATATACAAATATCTAGGATTTGCGCAGGCTAAACGAATTGATCATAAACTGATGAAAAGTAAACTAATTTCTGCATACAAGAAACGAATAGGATCCATTTTAAAAACAAAATTGAATGGTAAAAACAAGATCAAAGCAATTAACACTTATGCTATACCGGTACTAACATATTCATTTGGAATTATTAACTGGACACAGACAGAACTTCATGCCCTAGAAATTCTCACCCGCACAACATTCACCAAAATACAGAAGTCATCACCCTAAGTCAGCAATAGAACGAGTGACTCTACCTAGAGAAAAAGGGGGAAGAGGCTTGATTGATTTAAACAATTTATATTATAAACAAATTGAAATTCTGAGAAAGTACTTTTATACAAAATGCCCACATTGACAACTTCATAGAGCTATAGTATCGGCAGACAAGTCGCTTTCTCCCCTCAATTTAAATGACGGAAATTTAAACTTGCTTCAAAAACTAAATTCTGACACAGCCAAAGAGATCAGAATATCAGAAAAGACGTTACATAGCAGACATTATAAAGAACTTCTTAAGGATAGCGTCGATAGGGTAGCATCGAACAAATGGTTAACGTCCGGGGACATTTTCAGCGAAACAGAGGGATTTATGATCGCTATTCAAGATAAAGTAATCAAGACTAACAATTACAAAAAATACATACTGAAAGACGTCACAGTGGAAGATAAATGTAGAAAATGTAATTTGAACGGCGAAACAATTGAACATATCGTATCTGGGTGCAAAATGCTTTGTCAAACAGATTATCTTCATAGGCATAACCAAGTTGCAAACATTGTACATCAAAAATTAGCCATGAAGTATAAACTTATAAACACAACCACTGCGTATTACAAATACAAGCCTGAAAAGGTATTAGATAGTAAAGACTACAAATTATATTACGACCGGGCAGTTATTACAGACCAAACCATACATCACAATAAACCGGATATTATATTTATTGACAAGAAGAAACAAGAAACGATTTTAATTGATGTTGCCGTCCCTTTATGCCACAATGTAGAGACAACTTGGCGGGAAAAGATAAACTGATATAAGGAATTATCAATTGAAATAAAAAGGTTGTGGAAGCAGAATAATGTAACTGTTATACCGTTAATTATATCAGCAAATGGCATTGTTCCACGTAAACTCCATGACAGTATTATTATTATTATTATTATTATTATTATTATTATTATTATTATTATTATTATTATTATTATTATTATTATTATTATTATTATTATTATTATTATTATGCCTTTATTTACACAGAATTAAAACAATTCCACAATGGTAAATATAATAAAGACAACAAAGGACAAAAACATACACAGTGAAACTTAACAAGAAAACAGGGTAGTCAATATGGTTATAACTAAAAATAGAAATAACAATGACAGTCATGATAAACAAATCAAACATACATAGACACTCACAAAAAAAAAACAATATTATGTAGTTACACATGACATTTTAAAACATGTTTCACGCGTAAGACAGAGTCCTTACCTAAATCAATGTCAACAGTAGGCGGCAAGTTATTGTAGGAATTTTGTAATCTATTTAAAATGGAAAACTTTGAAACATTGGTCCTGCATTTACTTGTACGAAATAAATGTGTGTGTCTTGACCTCCGCTGCGGCACATTAAAATTAATTCTCGATAAAAGTTCTCCACAGTCAATGTTGTTGTTTACAATTTTGTGTAAAAGTACTAAGTCAGCAATTTTCCTCCTACACGAAAGAGTAGACATTCTAAAATGAGTGCACAATCTTGTATAATCTATTCTGTGAAACATCAAACCAGTTCTAAAACACATCCAATGTACATATCTCCTTTGTAACCATTCCACATTGTCCTCCCAGGTTTTATATTGAGGGTTCCCGATTGCTGACGCATACTCTAGATTAGGTCTTACAAGAGACGAATATACATATTGTACTGTTGAGTTAGAAAAGTGAAAACAATTACGCTTCAAAAAACCTAACATCTTGGCTGTCTTCTTAACTACATTTGTCATATGGTCATTGAATGACAATGTGGAAGTTATAATCACACCGAGATCATTTACTCTATACACCCTGGATAAAGGCGTGTCGTTTAAAATGTAATCATAAGTAATGTTATTTAACCGTTTCGTAGTAAAAGAGATGATATGGCATTTAGACACATTTAATTTCAGTAGCCATGTACTACACCACTTGGCAAGTGCATATAAGTCGGCTTGCAAGTGCACGCAGTCTAAAATTGATTTTACATGTAAGCTTAACTTTAAATCGTCTGCGTACATAATACACTTAGAAAATTGTAAAATGGTCGTGATGTCATTTAAAAATAACACAAAAAACAAGGATCCCAATATTGACCCCTGAGGCACCCCAGAGGTCACTGGTAAAGGTGTTGATTTTACCCCTTCCATGACGACCGATTGAGTCCTGCCACTTAAATAGCTAGTTAAAACTTTGAGCATGTTCCCTCGGATACCGTACTGTGTTGACAATTTATGTAACAGTAATTGATGGTTTACACTGTCGAATGCCTTGGTAAAGTCAGTGTATATTGAATCCACTTGGCATTCACTGTCAATACCGTCAGAGATGAATGTTGTGTGTATAGCCAAATTGGAAACCGTTGACCTCCGAGGTACGAACCCATGCTGTTCCGGCACGATGACACTAGAAACATTTCTAAATAACTCGTCACGAACAAGTTTCTCGAATACTTTTGAAAATATTGCGAGAAGAGAGATGGGTCGATAATTCTCAACATCATGTTTGCTACCATTTTTAAGAACCGGTGTTTCATGTGCATGTTTCCATCTGCTCGGAAACACCCCAGTTGTGAAAATTTTATTGAAGATAATTAATAGTGGTTTAGCAAGTTCCGCACTACAATATTTAAGAACGTGAATAGGGATCATGTCCGGGCCTGGTGATTTGGAAATGTCAAGTTCACTCAAACAGTCCGCTATAGAAGATAACGTGAACTCCATTGTAGATAATTTTATTGTCACATTTTATAGATATTCTGTGTGGAGTTCCCCAAGGTTCAGTTTTGGGGCCACTTTTATTTATTCTTTACATTGATGATATATCTGATATAATGTCTGGTATTTCTTATTTGTTGTATGCTGATGATTTGGTTTTTTATTTAGAAGGTACAAATACCGAAGAAATTGTCAGGAGGCTTCAAGAAATTTTAAGAAGAATGGATAACTGGGTTCTGAGTCAGGAACTCAATATTAATTATAGTAAAACTAATTTTATGATTTTTCATAAGGCTAATGATAATACTGTGAATAGATTTCCTCAAGTGTTAACTTGTAATGGTAACATTATTTCTAGAGTATTTGAATATAAGTATCTTGGTGTTTATTTAGACTATAGTCTTACTTTTAAAAGGCACTATGAATATGTTTGTAATAGGGTGTCTTCAGCAATAGGTATGATTGTAAGAATGAAGAGATTTGTGACTGAGAGAATGCTGAGATTACTTGTTGATTCGTATGTTCACTCTATAATTGATTATTGTTTAGTTGTGTGGGCTGTTCGACCATCTGCAGATTATATTGTGCTGCAAAGAAGAAAAGACCATTTATTTGATGAAGTTCCTTTCCACCAAGACATGCAGGACAATTTTTTGACAATTGATGAGCGAATGAAGTTCCATGTGCTGGTAAATACTTTTAAGATGATAAAAGGTATGTATTTAGATGTTATGCCAACTATGTTTACTTTTGTTGAACGTACTCGTGATTCTATATTAACTTTTACTTTACAGGTTCCTATAATGAATTCCGAGTCGTTCCGCAGGTCATTCTTGTACAGAGGTGTACACTTCTGGAATTCCCTTCCGCATGATCTTCGAAGCCAGTTTGTGAGATTGCGGCTCCTAGAATTTAGGAATAAGATTGAGTCTGTAATTCTTAAGATGAGAGTTAGGCGTGTTTAAGTTAAGATTGTTCTACTGTAAGTGGTTTTTCATCTGTTTTAGATGGAGATGATTGTTGGTCTGCTGGGAATCTACAACCGATTTCCTGAATTTTCTTGATTCAGTTTGATCTCTACTTATAAATGGTTCTCGGATCAAGTTTTTCAAGACCATCTTACTTTCAAGATTCGAAGTGAAGATAGAAGGCGTGTGCGGTTTCCCGGGTTGCTTTTACGTGGAATTTTATTTTCCCAGATTGCAGTTTCTGATTTTTTGCAATCCTCATTTCGTTTGAGCTGGGACCGTTAACAAATCAGTTTTTCTTTTTTTCTTCTTTCTTTATTCTTTTTTTCTTTTTTCTTTTTTCTTTTTTCTTTTTTCTTTTTTCTTTTTTCTTTTTTCTTTTTTCTTTTTTCTTTTTTCTTTTTTCTTTTTTCTTTTTTCTTTTTTCTTTTTTCTTTTTTCTTTTTTCTTTTTTCTTTTTTCTTTTTTCTTTTTTCTTTTTTCTTTTTTCTTTTTTCTTTTTTCTTTTTTCTTTTTTCTTTTTTATTTTTTCTTTTCTTTCTTCTTTTTTCTCTTCTTTTTCACTTTTATATATATACATATATTTATTTTTTCCAACAGTTTTTTTTGTTTCTTCATGTTCTTTCTTATTTGCATACTTCTATTTTTATTTTTTAATATGTTGAATTTCCACTTAATTTGATTTTATTTCATTTCTCAATTATTTTTTCTTGTTCTTGGTTATATTTTATATAGTTCAGTAGTTTGTTTTGTTTTTGTTGTTATTGTTATTTATGATTTCATTACTATTCATTGTTTGCATAGCTTAGTTTTATTTCAGGTCCTCCTTTGTAAATCAGTTTTTATAACTGAATAGGATAGACATTAAATAAATAAATAAATAAATAAATAAATAAATAAATAAATAAATAAATAAATAAATAACAAATCAGACGTAATATTAGATACCTTCGGAAGTTCATTGACATCGACACACTGTCGCGGCTGGAATGATGACTCAAAGAACAACCCAAACAAATTACAGGCTGATTGAACATCGTGAGATTTCTTTTCCCCATACGTCACATCACTTGGGACGCGCTTGGAACCCATTTTCCTCTGAATATACCCCCAAAGCTTTTTAGGGTCGTCTTGAACACTTTTATCGACATTGCGCAAGTAAGTAGTATGTTTACGCCTTTGAAGTTTCTTGAACTCATTTCGTTTACAGCTGAACTCAACGTAGTCAGACTGTATTTGAGATCGCTGCCACTTCCGATGAGCTCTATTCTTGGACTTCAGGGACCCTAATTAAACTAATTGGTCTCCAACCGAACATATACATCGAGATGCAAAAAGCAATTATTTTGAACACGTGTAGGATAGTGCGAAAATTTTTGAACTAAAAAGAATGAAGACTTCAAGAAGTTCTCCATCCCGATGGTGGTTTTCGTGGTTTCCACCGTACAAAGAGCGAATGCTGGGATGAGTACAAATCGGCCACGACCGTACATAGCATCCACAGTTCGGTTTGGAAAAAATAATGTGGACAATGATATATTAAGTAGTATAGCCAAATGTGGGCATTTGAGAAACAGAAGAAGAAGAAGAAGAAGAAGAAGAAGAAGAAGATATATTAAGTAGTTCTAAGTAGATTTTAATAAGGTAAACACATGGAAATACTTGACATTTGTGTCCGTACAACGTGTTTATGCCGGTTTTGACCGAGTTTGTATGTATTGCAACAATAAAATAATAATAATAATAATAATAATAATAATAATAATAATAATAATAATAGTAATAGTAATAATAATAATAATAATAATAATAATAATAATAATAATAATAATAATAATAATAATAATAATAATAATAATAATAATAATAATAATAATAATAATAATAATAATAATAATAATAATAATAATAATAATAATAATAATAATAATAGTAATTATAATTTTCATTTCATTTCATTTCATTTATTTTATTGACACAAAAATACATATAATATACTTATTTTGGCATAAGACCACCATGAGCACTTTGCTAGCGCGGTGGTAAGCTCACATTGTCTTTAAAACAATAATTATTTGCTGTGCCGTCGCCTACTAATAACCATATAACATATACACACAACTAAAAACTATAAACTAAAATATTTAAAATGTTAAACTACAAATAGATATTAAAACAGCATTTGCATCACTCAATTAAAAAAAATCTGTTGATTTGATTTGCTTTGATACATCCCTCGCTTTTATTAGAGTTGGTCCTCTGTGTGACAGTTGATTGTGCGCATTTGACATTACAAACTTTAGGACAATTATTTTATACAATGTAGCTTGCCTTGTATTAGAGGAACTGACCACTGGTTTATATGAACAAGAATTATTAAAAACATACATAACAGTCTTAAAAATATACAAAAGTTTCAAAGATAAAATACATAACATCGAATATATAAAAGTGGTGGAATCTCCTTTCCGCATATTACAGATAGTTCTAAGTGCAAAGTTCTGTGACGTAATTAATGGGTGTAACTTGCTAGCAGAGGCACCTCCCCAGTGCACAATTCCATATTGCAGGTTACTCTGATACAACGCAAAATACAACTGCCGCAACACCTCCACTGGCATAAATTTCCTCATGTGATAAAACAAAAGTATTATAGGCCTGATTTTTGACTGTAAATAATTGATGTGATCATACCAATATAACGCCGAGTCAATGAATACACCCAGGTATTTAATGAATTCACACCTTTCAATCTCACTACAATTACAGATAGCAGATGTACAGCCTGGGAAGTGATATTTTACTGTCAAATTAGGTATTGCCAGATCCTCTTTAAAACGGAAAATTATAAACTTAGTTTTTTAAATATTTAGAATAAGTTTATTGAGACCAAAGAAGACGGACAACACACGCATGTCTTCATTTATAAGGGCCTCAAGAATACTGTACGATATTGCGGAAAGAGCCAGTGCTGGCTGAGTCGTCGGCAAAAATTGTGACTTTAGAATATAGTGGCAAGTAAGAGACTTCGTTTATAAAAATGAGAAAAATTACAGGACCTAGAAATGACCCTTGTGGTACATCATGAGTCACAATCTTCGTCGAGCTACACACCACTTTGATCATTACCCTTTGCACTCTATTCGACAAATAAGAACTAAACCACTTTCCCATAACACCTCTGATACCACAATGATAAAGCTTGTCCGAAACAAGTTCATGGGACACCATGTCAAACGCCTTGGCTAGATTTAATTATACAGCTAAAGTTTTATGTCCCTTTTCCAATGACGCTGTTATAAATCGCACATGGTTATCAATAGCCATATCGCAATTTCTATTAGGTAAAAATCCAAATTGATCAGGAGAAAAGAAGTGAACAGATGTTAAAAAATGCATGACTTTATTCTTGACACAAATTTCTAAAATTGTTGATACTGTAGGAAGAACAGATATCGGACGGTAATTGTTTACTTCAGCCTTACTCCCTGATTTGAATATCAGAGTTATCAGTGCTTCTTTCAGTATATCCGGTACACAGCCTTGCATAATAGATAAGTTAAACAAATGCTTTAAAATAGGATCAAATACATCAATGTTATTCTTAACCATACACACATTGAGTTTATCGACGCCTGCACTCTTTTTAGATTCCATATTACGTATAATCTCAACTAACTCGCTTTCTGTAATCTCATCACAGCGCAAAGTCTTATCTACCCATCTTGCAGATTCAACTTTAGGGTTTTGGCCCACATCCTGTACTTGCCGATTGCTTTTTACCAAAACATTACTTGCGACGTTACCAAAAAAATTGTTGAAATGTTCAGCCACCAACTCTGGATGATCTTCAGCAGAGACACTCTTACCGCTTATAGTTATGTTACGCACTTCATCCCTATCGCTACATTTTAGTATTTTGTTTGCAACTTGCCAAAAATTAGTACCTTTTTGCTTAGCTTTTATCAACTCATCAGAATAAAACTCAATTTTATCCTGCTGAACCGCCCTATCAACTTCTAAACTTAAAACAGCTTGTACCGATGACGCAATAGCTCATCACGCGGACGTAACTTTAAAGCTTTGTACAAATCCTGCTTCATATTTACCAGTTTTATTGTTGCATTTGAGATCCACTGATGACGTTTTCTCGTCCTGCTTGTGAGATTCAATTTAACCTGAGCAATAATAAGTTGACTCACAATATAATGGAATGACTGAAATGAATTCACAGCGTCGACATTATTTAAAACACTGTTCCAATTTTGATTAATGAGATAAGCACTAAACAACTCGTTATTCACTATTTTAATCACTTTTTTAACAGGACTTAATTTCAACCTACTCAGCGAGTGGACTAGCGTAGCATAATGACTGATCAGTTATGCCGCAGTCTGCTGCCATACAATCAAAAACAATATTTGCTGTGTTGCGGATAAAAATATGATCAATACAGGTGCCTGTGTTATTCTGAATTTGTGTTGGTGTATTTAAAACAGAAATAAAACCTTCAGAAGACAGTAAATTCAAGTAATTGTTTGTTGACGTACACAATGGGATATTATGAGTAGAATCATGTACACGGAGAATGTCAATATTCCGGTCCCCTACCAAAATACAAGGGTCACTGCACTCCGCCAGAACAGGTTGAATGTCACAAACAAAAGCATCTATAGATGCCACATTGGCCCTGCGATACACCGCTAGTAGCGATAACGTACAGATGTTGACAAATAATCTAAGCATTATGCACTCTGCCGTTTCAAAAAGATATGGTTTCCACGTAAACTTCAAATCACTCTTCACGTACATCGCTACACCCCCAGACCTGTTATCAGGTCTAGCTTGTAACAACAATGTATAATTATATACATATATAATAATAATAATAATAATAATAATAATAATAATAATACAATAATAATAATAATAATAATAATAATAATAATAATAATAATAATAATAATAATAATAATAATAATAATAATAATAATAATAATAATAATAATAATAATAATAATAATAATAATAGTAATAATAATAACAATTATCATAATAATAATAAAAATGTATTATTATTAATATAATTGAAATTATTTTTATTGTTTTTATTATTATTATTATTTTTATTATTATTATTATTTTTAGTATTATTATTATTATTATTATTATTATTATTATTATTATTATTATTATTATTATTATTATTATTATTATTATTATTATTATTATTATTGTTGTTATTACTAAAATCATTAATATAATTGTTATTACAGTGCAGTTATAACAAACCAAAATATCCATTACAAAATAACTGACATATCATCCCCCGAAAAAAACAAGGAACAATGTTTATTGAAGTTGCTGTCTCTTCTCTTCCACAGTGTAGAGAACATTCTGTTGAAATAGAAAATATCGAGAGCCAAACTAAATAAAGTAACTATTGTTCCATAAATAATATCCTCACATGTTATTGTTTTGTGAACGCGCAATGATGTAGGACGTAGCCTCCAACGATAACGTTCCAAAAGAGGTAAACACATGGAAGTACTTAGAATTTATGTCCGTGCAACAAGATGTCACAGGTTTTGTCCAGGTTTCTTTGTAACAAAAATAACAATAATATACGATTGGTTCTTTTATGGCTATACTTACATAACTTATTTGCAATTTTGTTCTTTAGTGTTAAAATTATGCCAAAAATTTGTTTAAATTTGTAAAATGTAACTTTCAAGGGGTTTCAGTGCACAAGTAGCAGCACTTACACTGAACTCTTTAATAATAATTCAATAATATGTAATCAAATATATTTTGAAGCAGTTAATTGTAATAAATAAATAAAAACATTTAATATTGTAGTTAATCGACAACTACACACATTCCGACCTCATCGCTTAACGACTTTTCAATACAATATTGACATAAAAAAATGTCAAAAACATGTACGATACAAGATTTATCTTGACGTTCGTGTTCATATTCTGCTTAATAGGTGTACATTGAGTTTCAATTTGAGCAGGTTGCATTTGATAATATTCTGAAACGTGACTTTTCAAAATGACGAGGCAATTTTACTTTCTAATTTAGAAAATCTGATTGATTTACGTTTGCCGCTTGTGGCCTGGCATTTGTTAACGGCAATCACGCATACAGAATCTCCCCCTCCGGGCCCCCTCCTCTCCCTTCCACCACTCCGCCTTCCCACTTCCCCCCTCCCCCTCCACTACACCGTCCGACAGTTTCGGCCAAATCCTGTCGCTTTTTTACCTGATGATTTAGAATAAAATATCATGACCTTCAGTCGCGCCATGAATACTAAACAAGCTAACTAACTAGCTGTTGTTAATAATAAACGAGTAAAATGTGTAACCTGAAAATACTTATTTGGAAGCAAATGGTCGAATCTTGGAATATTATTTATTGCCCCTATATTTTGTAAATCAGTTAAATACATAATTGAGCATGATATACAAGAAATAATTAAAAAGAAAATTTGGCTTTGCTATTTTTTTATTTGTTCACTTAAGTGCACTAATATTGAATGATAGTTTAAGTTACTTAATGTTTAGTTTCTTTTGTTTCCCTTTTGTCTAAAGTGTATTTTAAATCTAGTCATTACTTACTGTTTGCGCACTGCTTATCATTTGAATATTTACTTATATTGGTAAACAGGTTCATTAAATCTATGTAATGGCAATCATGCTAATCTAGAAATCTTTTATGTCAATTTGTGTACGCATGATCAATGATTCAACTCTAATCAAGATCTGTTTAAAATGTAATTGTGTTTATGATACTACTTCCTATATTTGATATAAAACACGTGTAACTACTACAAGGGGTGTAGCGAAGAGGGGATCATGTATTCGACCCCCCCCCCCCTCCAAAAATTGAAAAAGAGACGCACGTATTCAATATAATGTATAACCATAAAATATTTATAATTGTACTGTTATTATGAACCTTTCTAAACTTGCAGCTAATGGCTCCAAATCAAAAGTGTCTAGTTAGGGCAACTATTTGTCCCATTTGATAAGGACATGTCCCGGTGTTCACCCAACTGTTCACGGGGACGGTGTTTTGTCCCGTCTTTGTAAACACATCGAGTTCACACTGCTTCATAAGAATGTAAAACACTAAACAAACTAATATTATTTGAATTTGATAATTCCCCTTCTCCACAAAAATAAACATTTCTTTCAGATCGTTGTAAATTCTCCCCTGAGGATAAAAATAGCACACACATTTTGGCCTCCAGCGGCTGGGGCTCCGCCCCAGAACTGTTGCACTATACACAACTACAAGGCACATAACCGGTAGCTACTTGGTCCCGCGTTTTCACTTTAAAATATGAACCCACTATATATTATAGTGGCCATGAAAAATCCTATTGTTGTTGAGGAGCTTGACTCTGCCTTCCCCCCCCCCCCCCCCCCCCCCCGTTAAAGATAGAATTGATCCCCCCCGAACAAAAATCCAGACTACTACCCTGACTTCTACTACCGCTACTCCTATATGCGGATAAATAACCTTATATATATATATTAAAACACTGAAGCTTTCGTGGCCAGGATTAATGTCAATAAAATTAAAATAATTGCGGGTTATTCCGCCACGTCCTACCTCCATATTGTGTAGGATCCATAAGGTTCCTGAAACGTCGGCACAATATGGAGGTAGGACGTGGCGGAATAACCCGCAATTATTTTAATTTTATATATATATATATATATATATATATATATATGATCTAATATGGTATAATAAAATAATTATAACTTAATAGTATCTAGCACCTACTTGAGGCAAGTTTAATAATGATAATTTTTATCTTGTTTTAATATTCGGAAACCGTTAAAACATAAATTGGTGTTACTTCTACTCTGCTAAGGGGAATACCACCTTATAAGCAATGTACATGAAATGACGACAGGAATCAGTTCCGTTGAAATAGCTATATTTCTGCACATAATAGCTATATTTCTGCACATAATAGCTCTATTTCTGCACATAATAGCTATATTTCTGCACATAATAGCTATATTTCGGCACATAATAGCTATATTTCGGCACATAATAGCTATATTTCGGCACATAATAGCTATATTTCTGCACATAATAGCTATATTTCTGCACATAGGAATACGATATCAGCATGACAATCTTTAAATTATATTAATGCCGACGTATTGCAATGACTTGCATATGCTAGTAGGCCTATGCCTGTGCCTATGCTATGGGACGACTACGTAGAACGCAGCCACGTGGGACAAGACCTGCATCCACTAGTAAAATAATAATAATAGTTTTTCGTAGGAATCCCTTTTATAGGGTGCACACCAGCTTTACCTGATGTGCCCCTCTTCAGGTGACTAACTATGTATATAAGGGTGTTTGGATAGTTGGGCAGGAATGTCCGAGGGCTGATAGTATGACTCAGTCCCAGTATTCGTCTTTACGACTGAGAAAAACCTCTGAAAAATATACGTACATATGCAAGTCATTGCACCAAAAACTAGCAGCAATTTCAATGTTTTCTAGCATTTCCTGGAAACAATATTTGTCATGCATGGATTAAAAATGTTCACACGTTTATTCGACTCATGTTCTTTTGCTTCACGGAAAAGTATTCACCAACATCTTGATGCGTAACTGAAATCGAATGTATCGTTTGCTTCATAGGAGGATGACAATCTCCATTGTTAATAGATAATTCATATAAAAATGTTTAAATTTAAAATATAAAGAATCGTGTTTTAGAAAAAGTAGAATTTTTTAACATATTGCAAACATATAGCTTTAACATATGGAAAAAAGCGTTAATTGTGAAAAGGGGTAATCGTCAGATACAAATCAATAGCTTGGCAAATGAATTCTAAAAGCAATATTTAATATTGTGTATATAATTAGTGGCTTTCACGTTGAGATCAAGTAAATGGTCAAAGATCCCCTGACTCTTTACGTAATCTCAGCTCAACGTACGTGCACATCGAAATAAAGTGGTTCGACGGCAAATTTGTGAATGCGGATGAGCGAGTAGGAGCCAACCAGCGTGTGGCTTTGTCAAATATACTGACCATTCACTCATCTATGACCTCGGCATCCACAAGTTTGCTGTGAAACGACTTTAAGGAGAACGGGTATTAAAACCGCCCAAAATTAATGGTTTTTATTACATCATGAGAATTTTTTTATTATATCCCAACTTTGGTATTGTATCAGCTTCACTATGGGTTTAAAAACATCGCAGTTTGTTATCGTTACGATTATTTTATTTATAATTTAGTAAATAATAATTACCAAAAAATAAAATAACAATCGTAAACATATTTCATGTTTTTATTTTTTAGACCCATTGTGTAGCTGATACAAAACTAAAGACAGGATCAAAACCACTTTTTTAATATTTGGAAGCGTTCTCATGGTATAGTAAAAAACATTAATTTTTGTAGTTTTAATACCCAGTCCCGTTAATATCCCTATTAAAAGGTCGTTGGCCAAAGAGAAGCAACAAATTTTGAATCTCTTTATATTCTCTCATACCCTATACATATGGGATGTTGTACCAAGTTACTATTATAATTCCATGGTTGTACAGCGTCGCCGTCATATTTATTCGCGCATATATCTTGAAAGAACACCTACAACCAGAACAAGTTTTGTTCAAAGTTCCACATTCAAGGAATTTTAAATGAATATTTTTTACCTTCTCAGAATTTAAACAATAAATGTCGCGTGAAGTAAATCGCTCCTTTCTATGCCCCTAGAATATCTGTTTCGTTCAACGGGTACGACATATGGTGGGTCATCATAAATACAACTACATTTTAGTAAATATGCTTTTGCTTTTGAAGTCGTGTGCCTACAAACGGAAATACTTACTACGTTTACATGCAGGTTTGAAATCGATTTGAGAACGTTTTGAGTTTTCAAAACAGCATATAAACACTTCGAAAGTGGGTTTGGATCGGTTCGAGTCACGCCTGTTTGCTCGCAGGGGTGACTTGAAAACTAGTTTTGGAAACTGCCATGTAAACACCCCACGGCCGCCAATACGTTTCGACTTGGCGGGCTCATTAGCAAACTAAACCGGCGGTGGCAGTGCAAAGTGAGGTTAGGTCTCACTTTTCTACCGCGCTTGTATCTTCTAGATGGTAATATATTATATTTTGAAGTCGCAAGTCTTAAAATATAACAAATGTGTGAGGATTACATGTTGTGACAGCTAAATGTGACAGCTTTGTTGTTTTGTTGTTGTTGTTGTATAGATTACCCGCACTACCCTCTCTGTTGTTCCAATGTCTCTTTAGAAAGCAGTGAAATGTCTTATTGTAAGTGGCGCTGTATACCGGGAAATGTACGAACTAAAAAATGGTTTGAGAACGTATTCAGATCGAGGGCATGTAAACGATCGACGGTTTTGGTTTGACTTGAGTCAAAACTTTTTCAAACCTGCATGTAAACGTAGTAACTGGTTTTCTTAAAGCCTTGTTACACGGTCAATTAACTGACGCAATGATGACTCAACCCGTTCATGGCAATTCAATCATTATTATACGTGTATCACCTCTAGCAACAGTTGACGAGATCAGTAACGCTACCTATTGGCGTTTGTAGAGAACTTAATGTGTCTATGTAGCGATCCGGTGGTAGAATTTGCAAGGTCCGTCAGTCCCCTAGTGAGGTTCGGTAAAACGGGTGTTTGACAAGTTCGACACGACGAAAGCTTTGTACAATCAAACCATGCAGTCTTTGTTATACATTTGCGAGGCACATTTAAGCAATCGAAAGTGACCATTTTGAAAACAAGAACTATTAATGAATCAACTGCACTTAGTCCAAGTAAATAAATTACACATATATAACAGGCCGCTAAATATTTAGCCTCCGCTCACGTGTTAGCCCATCGCAACAACTCGTCTGATTGGTGTTTGCCACGAGCAAAACAAGATAGGGACGAGATAAATAAAAATTAAGAGTCCCGTCAAAATACCGAGCCTTAATTTCCAGCGGATAAAAATATCTTTTCTTCCTTGTGACAACTTCATAATGATCGGTAAGCGAGGTTCATCGTGTTTTGCGCGCGGGTCAATGACCTTAAAAGGAAAGACTTTACCGCCAATATTAAAGGTTCGCGAGGTACCGATTTGATATCATATCTCAATAATGTTGCAACAAAAGATAATTTGAAACACAGGCTCATGTTGGACACAAAATAGTGAATAACGTTTAAAAAAACTGTTGCAATGCTATAAATTGTTTTTAATTTACTCATTTACGCGCTCAATTTGAAACATTATCCCGTATGTTTGGAATATTAAAAATATTGTCATATAGATTTTTTTTACTTGCTACGAACGAACAAAAATTGATCGCGGTTTTCAAATTTTGTTACCGTGTAGCACTTTTACCATCAAGTTTTCAACTCGTCAGACTATTTATCGTTGCCCTAACGGCATTTTGCCGGCGTCTCATTCTTCCATGTCGCGGATACGTCTTGTGAATATTTCCATAAGGTTAATGTTCGTGACTCGTGTCCGAGGTCTCGGCTAGTTTGCCATCCGCTCGCATCTTGTTAGATGTATCGTGTGTATCGCTCCCCTCCCCTCCCATACCCCTCCAAGTCCAAGACGTGAAGGGGGGGGGGACTTAACATGACACGACAGACCAATTAATTCTTAATTCGCTCACGCATAAATAAACTATTATAATCGGCTAGGCCGGATTATCTTGGGCGTGCGAAAGTGTTCCCCGCTGGATCCTGGGTAATACGGAGCCCCAACCGGCGGTGCTCGAACCACACTCGGCACGCGGCATAAAAGAAGGTCGATAAGATGTACTAGCAGTGGTGTAGTTCTATAAGCGATAGTCGAAGCGGTATCGGCAGTGGTAGCGTCATAAGAATATGTACCGGTTGTGGTACTAGTAGGATTAGTAAGTGGTAGTAGCAGGGTGCGAATTGACGGGGGGGATGGGGGGATTTCCCCCATGTGGTAATTTCATCCCTGGCTCTGTTTCACTGAAAGGTATCCCCACCAGGGATGGCTAAATCCCCATCTCATCTCATATCATATCAAATGACTTACTTTGTCTCGTAACGTTAATAAATAATGCGTGAAATTACACGTTCTTAGTCAGGAAGTTTAAACTACAAAAAATGTTGTGAAAGATTAAAATACGAGGATAAAATATCTTAATGAGTAGGTCTTTTAATCTTCCCTTTCAAAATAATATCTCAGATCGCTTCTAATGCCATCTCGAGGGTAATAATAACCCCAAAAAATATTTGCCTCCGGCGGCTGGGGCTTTGCCCCAGACCCCGTACTGCCCACACAGATAAGATATTTAGTAATCCCCCCCTCTGTCAAACCTTCAATTGGCACCCTGGGTAGTAGTGAGGTAGTCGTCGTAGCAGCAATAGTAGTAGTAGACGTAGTAGTCGTAGTAGTAGTAGTAGTAGTAGTAGTAGTAGTAGTAGTAGTAGTAGTAGTAGTAGTAGTAGAAGTAGTAGTAGTAGAAGTAGTAGTAGTAGTAGTGGTAGTAGTAGTAGTAGTAGTAGTAGTAGTAGTAGTAGTAGTAGTAGTAGTAGTAGTAGTAGTGATAGAAGTAGTAGTAGTAGTAAAAGTAGTAGTAGTAGTAGAATTTTTTCTTATTTTTTTTTAATGTTACCTTTATTGAACAATTTATGTACACAAAAAACACTATGCGTCCCGCAAAGCTACACAGGAACTTATCTGCGGGCTCACATCATGAATATGTCAACTTACTTATAGTGTAGTGGATTAGAGCAAAATACGGGACACATTCGGGGTTTTGTGATAGAAGCGTGAATTTTTGATCAAATACTCAGAAAAATATTTTAATCAAACTGCCAAGAGGAGGCCTAAAAAAAGTTCACTGGTTTAGGGGCTGGGAGGGGTCAAACAATGGGGGTAGAGGGGAAGTTAAAAAAAGAACGTGCCACCAACTGTGATCATAATCCACCCAAATTTATAAATAAAGTAGCTAAATGTCAATTCTATTACAAAAAAAATGGAAATATGATCCAACTTATCATTCTTGACTGATAATGTGACCTTTGACCTGAAGTCAATAAGTTTTTTAATATTTGAGGAAGTGTACCTTGTGACCACTCGTTGTTTCATAAATTATCTCTAGAATACAAATTGAGGGTCAATATATGTTTTGTAATGTATTTGGTAAAGCTATATCGTGACCTTTGACCTGTTAACTAAGAATAAATGCCCGCGTCCTGGTGTTTAGTTGATACTTGTTTCAAAATGCATAAATCGTATGTAAAATTATTGTGTGGAAAGCATGGTCATAAAAGTTTGCATAAAGGTGCTCTCAGTTATTGATGGGGTGGTTTTAGTTTGACCTTGACCTCAATGTCTCATTTAATTGAATTATAGCCTCTTCTATAGCTTGTGACTACTCGTTGAAAAGGTAATGACAATTTGCATACGTTTTATATATTCATTTCTTTTTAATAATTTACTATAATCCTGAAAAGCTAACAAAAGCTTGCAATTTTTAAGTTAAATTTGTTGCAATTTAATTTGACAATGATTGCCAAGCGTAGATTGTGTGTATATGTATGATTAAATGTAATTATGTGTGATTTTTGTAACTTGATACCCCTGCCCCAGTCGGGAGTGGAAAGATTAACACGTTATGTGAAGCTTTGAAGAGCGTTCTGTATGCCACATAAGCGGTGACCTTTCATCAGTAATTCACCAATGGATGCATTTGTGGAAGTTTTCGATCGCATACCAGAAACAAAAGAGGTCTGGGAATCAGAAGACGCGTTGATGCGTCTAACACATTACCAAACAACTGGCAAGAGTTCCTTCGAACAAACGAAAATATATCAGAACTATTCAACATGTTGTGTGAATTTGTTCTTAAGATCAATACATCAATTGTATTAGAAATTTTCACTAAGGGAGAAGATGCTCTGTGCAATGACGACAGTGTGTGTTTGAAAGCTGTTGCACCCTGCAACCACGAGGAAGCAGACACAAGACTCATCTTACATTAGTACTATGTACTCAATGAGAAGAATGAAGTTCTGATACGCACGGTAGACTCGGATGTTGTTGTACTTTGCATTGCCGCAGCTAATAACCTTACAAAAAAGAAGGTGTGGGTACAATTTGGGGTAGGCAGCAATGTAAGAATTATAGCAGCACACTCGATTGCCTGAACACTTGGACCAGAAAAATCTGCAGCGCTCCCATTCTTTCACGCTTTTACTGGTTGTGATACATGCTCAT
Source organism: Isoperla grammatica (assembly GCA_945910005.1). Lineage (NCBI taxonomy): Eukaryota > Metazoa > Arthropoda > Insecta > Plecoptera > Perlodidae > Isoperla > Isoperla grammatica. Next base: position 103,267,751 of record OX246737.1, read on the forward strand.
CCTTCGCAAGTAAAGGGAAGAAATCAGCTTGGAAAACGTGGACTGTATTGCCAGAAGTCACTGATGTATTCAAAATTCTTTCAAGGCCTGTAGAGAAAGTGGACGATTACATCTTAGGGTTGTTGAAACATTTATTATTCTACTCTATGATCGAACCAGTGACTGTGCAACCTTGAATAAATGCCGTAAGGAGTTGTTCACGCAGAAAGGAAGGCCAATGGAGAGCTTGCCTCTAACTCAAGATGCATTACATCAACATATTCTACGTACTGTGTTCCAGGCTGGGTTCGTTTGGGGATCATCAGCCATTTCTTTCCCAAAATATCCTAGTCCTGCTATCTGGAGATGGTGTAAAGACGCGTCTGATGTGTGGGAACCCAAATGGACTACCCTTCCTGACGCAATGCACTCATGTAACGAAGTGGTTGTTTGTAAATGTAAAAACGATTGCCTTGAAGATCAATGCAAATGTCATATAAGTGGACAATCAATGCTGTGCTTCGTGCAAGTGCAGGGGTGAATGTAACGAGTAAATAAAGAAAACCAATGCTTTTATCGTATTAATTACAATTTTCCAGTAATGTCGTGTTTGCATATCATTTTCATTATTATTTCAAAAATACTCATCATTTCTGCATTTTGAAATTGTCCAATTAGCAAGCAGCAAGTTTTTACTCGCAAGTTGAGAGCTTGGGAATTATCGTATGGTTTATTTGTTGTTTAACGACGTACTCGATAACAAGGTCTGACGTCTGGGGGTGGTTGGAGAAAAGGGACACCTTACTCGTAAAGGGGTGGAAAAGGGAAATGGGAGGACGTGGACTGCCTTTCATGTGGCGTCTCTACCTAAAACTGTCTGGCTAGAGTGGCCGTAGACCACAAACATAATATTTATTTATTTAATTTTATTGTAATTAAGGCCAGTGTAGGGCACAATGCCCTCTTTAGCCTGATGAGTGATGATTGATGAACGATAATGAGGAAGGGAGGAGGGGAAGCCCGGTACCGGCACGTAGCCTACTCCTGTCGAAAAGTACCATGGGGGCCACCGGCTTTACGTCCCATCCGAAAGGACGGTGTAACTTTGACCAGTCATATAGGTTCCTCCACTAACCTGGACTGCCGAGCAGTTGACGAGAAGAACGAAGCTGTTACACAAGCTTTCGAACCCTCCAATCTGCTCTAACCAACGGTAACTAGTGTTTCAGAGGTGAGTGGACACCCATCCACCTCCTGACCTAGCCCGAGGTTGCTTAACTTCGGTGTTCGTATGGGAACCGGCTAAGCGACCGCGGCTAAACCGTTGCCTAAACATAATATACGCTTCCGCCGCCATAGCTCTCGGGATCACCAAAACAAGCAAACCTGCCCACTACGATAAGGTAGTAGTTCTTGGGAAGGTGGGAAGTGTCGTAGGTTTTCAGGATTACATGTAATTATTAAAGGGAATAAGTAAAGGAAATGTATCCAAGTCATCTTTACCCTTCCAATAAGTAGTCACAAGTATATAACAAAAGCCGCTATTACATGTAACATTATTGAGGTCAAGGTCGAACTAAGCCACCCCATCAACAACTAAGGGAACTTTTTTTGTAAATGTTTTCAACCATGCTTTCCACGCAAGACTTGTACGTGAGAGATCTATATTTTGAAGCATGTACACCCCCAACACCAGAACGCGGGCATTTATTCTCAATAAATAGGTCAAAGGTCACAATGTTATTTGACCCTACCAACTATAAAACATATATTGACCTTTAATTTGTGTTCTAGAGATAATTTTTGACACAACGAGTGGTCACACGATACATTTTCATACAGATTAGAAAAATTAGTGACTTAAGGTCAAAGGTCACATTATCTGATGAAGTTTTGCCGTAAGATCATATTTCGATTTTTTGCTTTATAGAATAGACTTTAAGCTACTATATTTAAAAATTTGGGTATGTACTGATCATATTTGGTGGCTCGTTATTTTTTTCACGTCTCCTCCACCCCCCATTTTTGACCCCTCCCAGCCCCTAAACCAGTAGACTTTTTTGAGGCTTCCTCTGGGCAGTTTGATAAGAATATTTTTCTGAGTATGTGGTCAAAAATTCACGCTTCTATCACAAAACCCCGAATGATTCGTCTAATCCACTACACTATTAGTACAAATTAACTCTTGGAATCCTTTTATCTAATAATAAATTACTCTAGATAATACTTGATATAATAAGAGCAAGGAAAACATAATAATACATTAACAGCAATATACCACGAATTCCGTGTTTTGAGGCAACAAGTAACAAACATACAATGTCACAAATCCTTATACAACAACACACATTCACACACGAAAACACACAAGTAAACAATGAAATCAAAAGAAAAGGGGAAAAAACTAAATAAATGCAAAAACCTTGAAATACAGTAAAACACTTTACTTAATTGTGCATTTCTTAACCAGCCACTATTCCACTAATAATATGCCACGGATTTCTTGTTGTGAGACCACAAGTAACATACATACAATATCAAAAATCTGTATACAACAACAAACAAGGTCGCTGGCGCGACCTTGTTCCCTCGCCAGTCATTTCCGGGGCATATGTTACAAACTAATCAAATACTGACAGTGTCACTTGTTATAATTTATAAAACGACGTGAAGTAAATAAATATTTTAAAAAATTAATAGTTGAAAGAAACACATTTCGCCCTCCGAGATACCAGGGTGATGTAATATTAGCTCTAAAAGAACATCCACGAGATTAAAAATAATCTGCTGATACGATGATTCGATTACATTAATTAAAATCGTGATACACAACTCACAACACTATATCGACAACATTAGGATTATGATTTTATCTGTAAATGGACTTATGCCATTTACTGTAGGGCGCGATCAATTTAAAATATATATATAATGGAATTGGAACGTATATAACAATAGAAGCTCATTTTCCCCAAACGTAAATAGGACCCATCATTTCTTAAAAATGAATCATATTTTAAAATATTAAAACGGTCTTCTGCTATGATTTTAAATTGCCATTTAACCAATAATAAAAACTAAAAAGTGTGATAAGATAATCATTATAAATGTTTACGCATATTGACAAAATGTAAGGATAAAATTGAATTGTACACCATTTCATTTACCGAACTACTTATAACTCCAGTCCTCCAGACAGGCTTTGTAAGTCCCTGTCTCAACTACATACTGCACTTATGGACTACTCACACTAGGAAAACGCTCTGTTTGACGCGTTGATAAACGAGCGCGTCCATATGTCCACGAACTTTCTGGCGAAAAGTTCTCAAAGCCATCGTCATTGTTCAATGAAAGTGACAAAAATGTGGAAAGATTTGAGTTTTTACTGTTATAGTTATTACACTTCCTGCCATTGTTCAATAAAAGATCGATTGTCCATATAAATTATAGCTTGGATGTTTCGTTGTCATAGTTACTTCACTACAATTCAGCAATACAAAATTGTAATTTGTACCTACAATTCTCATCGGATCGCGTTGAAATTTGTATATTCGTGACCGGCTAGAAATTTACATAAAAATGGCTATCTCACATTTTGCCGCCATTGTGTTTGGGAATAACTTTGTAATAATTAAATTGTAACTTTGTAACTTTTCAACAGATTTGTCCACAAAACTAATGACGTTAAATTAAATCCACATCGAGGCTTGTAGATGGTCCAAATTTCAAATTGATCGGACTTTTTGTTCGACCGCTATCGCGATCAAAAAAAAAACAAACAATTTTTTTTAAACCCCGTTTAGTCACCCCTGAATAATAATTGTACGTATTATTTAGTTTTTTCTATCACACACGACTGGATTTACAATATGAATGTGTATTTTTCGTAACAATGCATAAACATTACTTCAGATTGGCCATAAAGTGTAAAACCAAAAACACACTCTAAAATTGTATGAATTTTCTGTAACACGTAGCGTCGCACAAGTACTATCTAAAGTGTATTCCACCTAAAGAATGCACTAAGTAGTAGCATTTCTCTGCCACATGTGTTCATACAACGTGCACAAACAAAGACAAATAAATATAACACACACAAGGGTGAAGTGAACACCTTAAACGCAATATCCAATAATCACTTCATTAATGTTGATAGCACACTCATAGATCGTCGATTATACAAATCACATGGACAAGTCAACACGCACCCCTGCACTCGCTGTGAAGACTACTGCATATGTGGACGGATTTTGTTCTCATACTGATTTTAAGAAACAACCCCCCTCACGCCACATAAATATCGGAAACCATAACGGCCACGGCCAGGCACAAATTCTGTGACACTTTCCAGATGAAATTTGATCCTTACAGTCAGCCCCACCGATTATAGCATGACCAAACCATTACGCGGACCACAAGGCATCTGTTTTCACAGCACAAGAAATTCCACACAAATGGGGGAAATTAGGACATGGCAATAATCCGTAAACGATATACCAGGAAACATAGAAATCGGTAGGCCTAACGAGTGCATCAAAAAAATCATACAATACATATCATATTGCACAATGATCATAAACTTCATGAAACAATAAATATAACAGATTTCGTAGATATTGTTCTAAGTGCGATAAAACAATTTGAATTCAGTAAAACGTAATGCGTTGATACTTTGACTTTTGGGCAAGACACGTACTACATACCAAAATTATGAAAATAATAATTATTATTGGTGAACCAATAATATTAAAAATAAAATAATTAGAATCCTGAGACACAACTCCCATAAAACAATCCCGACATCATTAGGATTATGATTTTTTACCTGTAAATTGGACTTGCAAAAAGGAGAATGAATGCTATTTCTACTATATGAATATATTAATTTCTTTGTGCATGTCATGTAAGGGCTGAAATTTATAATCTGATAATGTTTCTACATACTGTTGTGGCATTAGAACATAGTGACGAACAGTGTCCAGATAGGCAAAATGAATTCTATCACGGAGACACAGTCAAAACTGCGAGCTATACGATAATTTAGCAATGATGATTTCAGACAATTTTCCTAGGGGGGGCTGATACAAATCTGGGGTACTCATTTTATGGCTTTTTTTTTGACGCCGTGACAAAAGGCAGGGGTGGAGGGGGTTACGGTCTCTGTTGATGCCATCCTTTCAGTTTTGAAATATGAGGTGATTCCTATTTGCCATTCTTACCTTTACCTTACATCGTTTAAATAGAAAATAAAATGTTGCAACATTTATGTAGGTGAGTTTTTCGTGGAAATCGATTTATTTCCTAGTCTTATATGAGGTGGAAAAATATACTTCATTTTCTTGTATTTTGCATTTTTTTTTTTTGCAAATTTACATTACTTCATGTGATTTTTTCAATCTGCGAGGGGGGGGCATTTACAACTGCCGGGGGGGGCTCCGCCCCCCCCCCGGGATATGCCTGAAATCATCACTGTAATTTAGGTGCATGTTCCGGTTTTTTGTATAAACACAATCATGGTAAGATTCCCCCTCCCTCTTCGCCTCCTGTGTCTGACCCCGATATGAAACAGACCCTCATAATTCACTTGCCACTAAACATGATGCCATTAACCAATAAGCTGGCAGCGTGCTTTTACAGTGAAGCCACAGTTTACTAACGTTTCGTCACACAACATATCAATTAACTTCAATTAATTAAATACATACAGGGGGAAGTCGGAAGGGTTTATTTTATATCCAACTGTCCGGTTTGAGGATCACATGGAACAAGCGGAGAAAGTGGACAGTATGAAGAAGCATACCTATAACTCGACTATTTCCTACTATACGACCTATTACAATCTTACAGATATCAGAGTAATAGGTCTTATGATAGTTGATAGGTGAACAAGAACCTTGTTTTTCGAGACGTTTCGAAAATTATTCAAGCTGAGTGCAAGCTTCACCGAAGATATTTTTTATGCATTTTACGTTCATCTATTTCTATTTTTAGGCATCACTTTCTTATTAGCTTTTTAAAACATACATTAAGTGTTAATTGCTTCAATTTCAATTTTTGTTTTTAATAAATGTTTTGTTATTGTTCTGTGTCGAATGGCAAGAGCTTTGGCTGTAGAGACCGATATTGTTAATAAAGGTTCTACTATCATCAAGTCGTTTGATGTTCTGGTTACGAGAGGTACGTGCATGGTTTCTTGCGAATATTAATCAGTGATACATACGAATAAATATATTCAAAGTAATACAACCAATTTGATAATCGCTGTCGTGTCATACGAAAGTATACTACAAAGTTCCAACTGCTCTAACTCCGGCCGTACATACAAATCTCTTGCTAATTGCGCTATCGGGTACATACCGCAAATATTAGAAAGAAAAAATGATACACTGTACACACTTAATAAAATCTTAGTATTTAATATAGGCCTACACTTTACAGTGTAGGCCTACACCAAATAAATACAGCTCTGTGTAATATTAATATCATGTTTTAGTTTTCCGTATTACAACTTTCACGGTTTTATTTCAATAACAGCCATATGCATTTTGCAAGGGTAGTATCGTTGAGTGACTAACATATAATCCGGCTTTGAAGCATGGCGACATACGATCTGGGCCAGACTGCTTTTTGTATCACCGGACAAATCCTCGGTTTTTGCATTGCCATAATAGTAATTGGGCATCTAACAATGGAAGACTCATTTGCGTAAGTGTACTACAACAGTCATTCCACATTTTGTCCACGCACACGTAAACACGAGCATTCCACTTGTCGTTCTTTATAGCGCGAGCCTGAGCTGTGGATCGTTCAAACTAGAATTATTCATCTATCCTTGAACCAATAGCATTGCTAATTTACATACTATTACATTCCTTTAGTGACAAATGCCATGCAAAAAATCAGTAATATGTGTTGCTATCTTCAACCAGAAATAAATTCATTTATCTTACCGAGCCCAAAATGCGGGCCAAAACTTGACCTGTTTAGTCACCCCTGGATAATATTTTATGTATTATTTTGTTTTTTCTATCACATACGACTGGATTTACAACATGAATGCGTATTTTTCGTAACAATGCATAAACATTACTTCAGATTGGCCATAAAGTGTAAAACCAAAAACACAATTAAAAATTGAATGAATTTTCTGTAACACGTAGCGTCTCAAATACAAATGTCAGAAATGTAAATGTTACGCCATTCTAAAGTCAAAGGATTACTACAGGTCAAGTTTGAGTTTCATAATGATAACGCAAAATTGATAGCAGACATTTTTTAAAAAACCGTAGCGATGTGCAAAGTAACAAATTTTGTTGTCTTACAAAACTTGCACTTAGTGGTACTTACGGCCGGCTCAAAATATTGAGATTTACAAAACACATACGTCATTCTACTGAGATCATTATTGACAAGTTTCATTTATATTCGTTAATATCTTCTACTTCAAATAAATACATCTTTCTTGTCGCGCGTGAAATGCGAACGGATACATACATACATACATAAATCTGGTGCAAACTTATAAGGCCGCTGTCGCGCCCTAAAAAGCACACACACAAAAAACACATGTAATCAATGAATAATAATAATAATAATATCTTTAAATACAGAAAAACACGTCATGGAATTGTGAAACCAAACATAAATAATATATCACTCCACTGCTAGTGAACAACAACTCCAAAAAAGGAAAGTAGAAAAAAATTAAAAACGAGATAACTGAAAGTTGCCCTTACTAAAGGATGTAGAGTAAGTAATAACACGAATATTTATTGTTTATAAGTTAATCTGTGCGATTCTGACGTCTTCTTTCCATACTTTTTCAAATAGGTGATCCTTCAATCTTGTCTTTAGGGAATGGAAGGTTGTACTGTCTTTTACAATCTGCGGAAGGTCATTATGCAATGCAGGCACAGCATACTGTCGGCAACGCCAACCATATGAGGTATACATTCTAGGAATAATATACCTACACTCGTCTACACCTCTCGTGTTATACAGATTTTGATACCTTTCTTTATAGTTGTCAGAGAAGAAATGTTTAACGATGAGGTAGTAGCAGTACATTTGATGCACTGGCAAAATACTACAATATTTATGAATTTGTGCAGTGGCGTATTTTTTATTTATATTTGTAGTGTGAAACATAGAACGGACAATAGAATTTTGAACCACTTCCAACATCGACAGTGTGTAATCAGATGCAGACCCCCACGCAGTAATTCCATATGATAAATAAGAGTGTACAATGGCATAATACACCATTTTTAAAATCTTCAGAGGAAACAGGTTACGTATGTGAAACATGTAAAATGACGATAGACGAATACTTTGAACTACTACGTGCAACTTAAATGAAAAAGTGTCGTCTATTATAACACCTAAGTACTGGTATTTTTTCACTACTAAAATTGACGGACATTGACATAGATCAGGAATATTCGTTGATAAAGCGTTAGACATTACCCATGGTGCAACTGTATTCTTCAAGCATAATGGGGTGTGCCATTGCACATGAATCCTTAGATCACTTGTTTTAGTTGGCGCATGAATACACATTATGTTTGTTTTCTCTAGGTTTAGCGTTAGACTCATGTCATACAGCCATTTTTGAAACTCAACTAAATCTTTTTTTAATAGTTCCAAAGCTACTTGCAAATCTGGGTGCGAAATGACAACTACAGTATCATCTGCATATAAATACACTCTACAATACTTAAATACGCATGGCATACTGTTTATATATATAAGGAAAAGTGTTGGACCTAAAATTGAACCTTGTGGCTCCCCGAAATTAATTTTGTACGTATATTACTGTATTCATCATCAATTTTAACTAAAATTTCACGGTCGAATAAAAAATTTCTGAACCATGCTAGAACTGGCCTGGAAAGTAGTAGTAGTAGTAGCAGTAGTAGTCAGTGGCGTAACTAGGAATTATTTCGGGGGGGGGTTAATCAGGGAAAAGTGAGATGAGGGGACTGAAAGGGGTCTGGGGCCAAGCCCCAGCCGCCGGAGGCCATTTCGCCGAAGGCGAAATTTTTTTTCACTTCTATAATTATTTCGTGCCTTTTAGACTCAAAGAATACTACTCGAACCACTACTCGTTTGTTTGTATTATATTGAAGTTAAAATTGTGTTTTTAATGTTTTATGGTTGTTCAATATAATCTTAACATAAAGTGGTCATTGTGGTCACGTCACATACATTTAAATTTTAACTCACAGACCGTGATATTGTAATGTTAGATTAATGCATTTTTATTTATAGGTACCCTCACTTTTACTGGTTCAAGCGAAAGTTATATTAGTTGTAGATGAACACATAAATAATATAATTGAATTATTGAAACAAATTATATTATTAGATGAGCGCAGCGAAGCGGAGTGAATCTCTCCATACAACTCGATCGGCGCTTTGTCTGTGTGTGTGTGTGTCTGTATGTGCGCTAAATTTTGTTCGTCGCGCACAGGTCAAACGGCTTGACGGATTTGGCTGAAATTTTCGGTCAACATTTGTGACCACTAAACTAGATGCTGTTAACATAATCAGCAAAATCCGTCAAGATGCCAACCTGCAAAAAATTAATTAGTGAAAAAAATACAGTTTTATTTTTGTTTTATTGAAACTTATGAACAGAATTAAATAATGTTTTAAATAAATATTGAAACTAACAATGTCGACACCAGATAAAAGTTTTGGAACTATAACTTTAACCGCCATTTAGTAAAAAAATATTTAGTTTTTATTTACGGGAACTTACATTGGTTTCTTAACAGTGCTCCACTTATACGATTCTCATTTGAGGACCATTGAAGTTAGATGCACATACTATGCATGGCGAATGGCGTGTACAAAGAGACCTTTCTAAAACTACTTTTGGAATTTCGATAACGTTAATAGAATGGCAACAATGGCGTGTTATGTTTAATGACTTTCACGGCAAAAATGCAAATGTTAACAACGAACTTTGTAGACAAATTAAAAAGGTTTTATTATGATTTAAATGCGGTTATTGTATAATAAAACACTATCACATTTTAGATCTAGCCAGTATCTACATTGTGGAGTTTTCTATACACAGATAACTTTAATAGTTTATTAATTAGAGCCTTTTGAGTAGACCACGGTCGAATGAAATTATGCGGAAATCCATTGAAAAATCAACTTGGAGGTTTTAATTTATTTAAAGAAAAATTTTTAACGGATTTAAATAATATTTTGTGTAATTATTAGCAACATATCGGGAAATAATATACACAAATTCTAAGATTGTAACTTAAACCGCCATCTTGTAAAAAAATCATATGTTTGTTATCAAAGTATATTTTTTAAGCGGTGTATGATATGCAAAATATTTATTTAATTTACTAAAAAAAAAAAAATCGCTCATCTGGCAACGCGGAGCGTTTTCCTAGTTAGATGAGCGTAGCGAAGCGGAGTGAATCTCTCCATACAACTCGATCGGCGCTTTGTCTGTGTGTACGTATGTATGTATGTATGTATGTCTGTATGTATGTATGTATGTGCGCTAAATTTTGTTCGTCGCGCACAGGTCAAACGGCTAGACGTATTTGGCTGAAATTTTCGGGCAACGTTCGTGACCACTAAACTCGATGCTGTTAACATAACCAGCAAAATTCGTCAAGATGCCAACCTACAAAAAATTAATTACTTAAAAATAATATTTGTTTATTTATTTACTTAAATGAAAACTTACAAACGGTTTTAAAAAATGTTTCACGTCTAGGTTTATATCAACAGTACCAACAATTTACAATAATTTCAAAATTGTACGTTTATCCGCCATGTTATAAAAAAATATTGTTTATTTACAACAATCATTTCTTCATTTTTACAGTGTTCCGCCGATATGATTCGCATTTGCGGACTTTTGCAATTAGATGCACGTAGTATACACCAAAAATAGCGTACGTAACAATACCTATGCACAATTATTTGGAATCTCGATAGCTGTCATAAAATGACTACAATGACATAAGATGCCAACCTACAAAAAATTAACAACTGAAACACATGTTTTGTTATTTATTTAATTAAATTAAAACTTACACACCAATATATATAATTTTGTATATGTGAGTCCACATCAATAGTACCAACACACGACAACAGTTTCAAAATTGTAGCTTCAACCGCCATGTTATAAACAAATATTGTTTATTTACGGAAGTAATTTTCTTTGTTTTTACAGTGTTCCACCGATATGATTCGCATTTGCGGACCATTGAAGTTAGATGCACATAGTATGCTGCCGAATTGGCTAACGCAGTCAGACCTTTCTCACTATGTATTTGGATTTTTGATAGCTATCATAGAATGGCTACAATGACGTGTTATATTTAATGACCTTCACGGCAAATATGCAAATAATAACAAGGAACTTGGTCGACAAATTAAAAAGCTTTTATTATGATTTAAAAGCGGGTTATTTTATGATTTATTAATATTACATTTTAGATATAGTCTGTATCTACATTATGCAACTTTCCATACACTGATAGGTTTAATAGTTTATGAAAAAGAGCCTATTGAGTAGACCACGGTCGAATGAAATTATGCGGAAATCCATCAACTTGAAGTTTTTAATTTCTTTAAAGAAAACTTCTTAACGGATTTAAATAATATTTCGTGCATTTATTAGCAACATATCAAGAAATAATATACTTAAGTAATGAGGTTGTAACTTGATCCGCCATCTTGTAAAAAAATCATATGTTTATTATTAAGGTATTTTTTTTTTTTTTTTTTAAGAGTAATATGATATGCAAATGATTTATTTCACTTGATACATTGAAAAAAATCGCTCATCTGTCAACGCGGAGCGTTTTCCTAGTTAGATGAGCGTAGCGAAGCGAAGTGAATCTTTCCATACAACTCGATCGGCGCTTTGTCTGTGTGTATGTATGTATGTCTGTATGTCTGTATGTCTGTGCGCTAAATTTTGTTCGTCGCGCACAGGTCAAACGGCTTGACGTATTTGGCTGAAATTTTCGGGCAACGTTCGTGACTACTAAACTCGATGCTGTTAACAAAACCAGCAAAATTCGTCAAGATGCCAACCTACAAAAAATTAATTACCAAAAAACAAAATTTGTTTATTTATTTTATTAAATCTAAACTTACACACGGATTTAAATAATGTTTGACTTGTAGGTTCACATCAATAATACCAACACTCGATATTAGTTTGAAAATTGTAAGTTCATCCGCCATGTTATAAAAAAATATTGTTTCTTTACGGTAATATTTTTTTCATTTTTACAGTGTTCCACCGATATCATTCGCATTTGCGGATCTTTGCAGTTAGATGCACATAGTAAACACAAAAAAAACGTACGCAATCATACCTTTCTCATTGTTATTTGGAATCTTGATAGCTGTCATAATAAGGCTATAATGACGTAAGATGCCAACCTACAAAAAATTAACAACTGAAACACATGTTTTTTTATTAATTTAATCTAATAAAAACTTACAAACGGATATTAATGATTTTTTATATGTAGGTCCACATTAATAGTACCAACACATGACAACAGTTTCAAAATTGTATCTTCAACCGCCATGTTATAAAAAAATATTGTTTATTTACGGCTTTGTATTTCTTCATTTTTACAGTGTTCCACCGATATGATTCGCATTTGCGGACCATTGAAGTTAGATGCACATAGTATGCTGCCGAAATGGCTAACGCAGTCAGATCTTTCTCACTATGTATTTGGAATTTTGTTAGCTGTCATAGGATGGCTACAATGACGTATTATGTTTTATGACTTTCACGGCAAACATGCAGAAAATAAGAACAAACTTGGTCGACAAATCAAAAATCTCGTATTATGATTTAAAAGCGGGTAATTGTATGATTAATTAATATAACATTTTAGATATAGTCTGTATCTACATTATGGAATTTTCCATACACTGATAGGTTTAATAGTTTATGAATTAGAGCCTATTGAGTAGACCACGGTCGAATGAAATTATGCGGAAATCCATCAACTTGAAGGTTTTAATTTTTTTAAAGAAAACTTCTTAACGGATTTAAATTATATTTCGTGCATTTATTAGCAACAAATCAAGAAATAATATACTCAAGTTATAAGGTTGTAACTTGATCCGCCATCTTGTAAAAAAATCATATGTTTATTAAAAAGGTATTTTTTTTATTTTTAAGAGTAATATGATATGCAAATGATTTATTTGATTTGATACATTGAAAAAAATCGCTCATCTGTCAACGCGGAGCGTTTTCCTAGTATATTATCTAAGTGAAGTGGTATGGTAGATTTTATGAAAATGTTATTTGTTGCTGTTGTGCAGTAGGCAATAATAAATGGATTGAATAGATTCTAAATATTAAATTACAGTTTATTAGGAAAACACAAGTAAGATGTACTACATGGTTACGTTAAAAGACAAGAATAACATGTGGTTGCTATATGAAGTCAAGGTCTTATAATAATATTCTCTGACACCACAGTCAAAGGCTGTGTGATGGATTGTTGCCAAACTTAACACATTAAATATATACATAGCTGCCAACATACAAGGACTTAGGATACATCATAGATTCCAACACCCTCACTTAAACTAAGTACTTGTATTATATGAACAACACCAATATAAATCAAATAACACCTAGGCTACTTGTATTATGAACAACACCAATACAAATCAAATAACACCTAGGCCTTTCAAACAAAATTCATGCTTGTCCTTTGGCAGAGCCTTGGTAAAAACGTCAGCCAACATTTCTGAACCAGGTAGATGGGTGACTTTCACCATACCTAACTTAACCCATCCACGAATTTGGTGATACTTGGTGTCAATATGCTTCGTTTTATCATGAAAAATTTCATTTTGACACAATTTTACTGCTCCCTGATTGTCATTGAAAATTTCAACTGTTTCGAAATTATTGAAAACTTCAGACAACAAGCCCATTATGTAAATGGCTTCTTTACCACATTCGCTGATTGCAACATATTCAGCAAATGTTGTACTGTCAGCTAGAGTTTTTGTTTTTTGTTTTCTAGATCTCCAGCTAACCGCAGCTCCTGCAAACCTAAAAACATATCCAGTGTAGGATCTTCTGTCCATGATACAATTAGCATAGTCTGCATCTGCATAAGCAGTAATTAATCCTTCATCTTTATGAAAATTGAGTCCAACATTGAATGTCCCCTTTAAGTATCTTACAACTCTTTTTACAGCCTTATAGTGTTCCTCATCATGACAAGTATTAAATTGACTGAGGTAGCTCACAGCGTAGCTGATATCTGGCCTAGTGCCTATAGCTAAATACATCAAACTACCAATTAACTGCTGATACAGGGAATCCTTAACATCAGATTTTTCGGCAGCATTTAGCTTATTGCCAACAACAAGCGGCACATGCACAGGTTTACATTCATCTAAGTTGAATTTTGTTACAATATCCCTAGAATATTTTTCCTGATCTAGTTTAATAGTACCCCGATTTCTATTTCTCGTTACTTTCATTCCAAGACATTCCTTGACAGGACCAAGGTCTTTTGCTTTAAATGATGCTAAAATTGCACTTTTAAACTTACAAATAGCATCCTTTGAGTCTGAGAAAATATAAAAATCATCTACGTGCAGTCCAATAGCCATGAAATGCCCATTATCCCAGTTGGTGTACACACAAGGGTCATGTTTACTTTTAGTGAAACCATTTCTATCAAGGAAACTATTTAACTTATCGTTCCACGACCTAGCTGACTGTTTCAAACCATATAAGCTCCTCTGCAGCTTACAGACAAGATGTTCATTTCCCTCGTTTACAAAACCCTCAGGTTGCTCCATATAAATATCCTCATTTAGATCCCCATTGAGAAACGCTGTAGTTATATCAATGTGATCTATCTCTAGGTCAAGCTGAACGGCAACTCCAAATAAAATTCTAAGAGAGGATAACTTAACAACAGGCGCGTAAGTTTGATCATAGTCCTTCCCTGGTACTTGGGTAAAGCCCTTTGCTACAAGCCTGGCCTTATAACGTGGAGTCTTTTCTAAACCTTCTTTCAGTTTGTATACCCATTTGCACTTAACAACATTTACATTTGGAGGTCTAATAACCAACTCCCAAGTTTTGTTATCGTGAAGCGCATCTAGCTCCTCTTTCATAGCTTTGTCCCATAGCTTTTTGTCACCCCGTGACTTAAGTTCTTTGAAACTCTTTGGGTCATTAGGTCCTACAACCAGAAAAGAGTACTCAAAATTAGGGTCTCTTTTAGGCACGCATTGCCTAGCAGGGTACCTCCCCCCTAAAAGAGTTTGATCATCACCTGAGCCCTCACTTTCACTGGTACTCACTGATGAGATGCTAACGTCTCCCTCAGTGACCTCTCCTTCACTTTGGGAACCCTCACTATCCCCATGGCCTACTACAACCGGAGCCGGCTGGATTTGGACCTCCATGTTGTTTTCTGGCTCATCGTCGGTGATGGGTTCTGGTTGTGCTAAACTGCTGCTAACACTACATTCAAAGAATTCAACATTCCTAACAGTTAACACTTTGCATGGGTTATCTGGGCTAATAAGCCTATAGGCTTTTGTGTCTAGGTCATAACCCACAAAGATCATTTCCTTAGATCTTTTATCTAGCTTGGTTCTGATCTGTTTGGGAATATGCATCTGAGCTCTGCAGCCAAAAATCCTAAGATGCGACACATCAACCTCATCGCCCGTCCAAGCTCCCTCAGGGGTTGCTCCCTTAACTGCCTTGGTGGGTGACAAGTTCTTAAGGTAGATGGCAGTGTTCATAGCTTCCGCCCAATATTTTTTAGAGAGTTTTGCCTCAAACAGCATACACCTAGTGCGCTCTCCATTAGATCGATTGCATCTCTCCGCAACACCATTTAGCTGAGGAGTATATCGAACAGTTCTCTGATGCCTAATTCCACTATCAATGAGAAATCTTTCAAATTCATTTGAAATATATTCCCCGCCACCATCTGACCTTAAGCATTTGATAGTTTTTCCTGTCTGATTTTCCACCATCACCTTGAATTCCTTAAATTTTGAAAACGTTTGGTCTTTAGTTTTCAACATGTAACCTTGTGTTGCGTGAAAAATCATCCACAAATATCAAGCAATATCTAGCCCCACCCCAGGAAGTTTCTTCCATTGGACCCATTACATCGGAGTGAACTATCTCAAGGATTTCTTTAGCCCTTTTTCCCTTTTTGCGAAAAGGAGCAATTGTTTGCTTACCTTCTAAACAGGTTACACATTGCTTATTTTCACATTGCTCAAATTCCAAACCTGTGACAAGCCCATTTTTAAGTTGGTTCATTCCTTTCCTACTAAGATGACCTAACCTCTTGTGCCACAATTCATGTTTGGAGATAGAGACTGCATTAAGAGCCCTCACTGGCTTCTCACATAAGTCAAGCATGTACAAACCTTCGTCATTTTTGGTACCTGAAAATTGTACAGTTCCTTTAACCTCAAAATCTGACTTATGGTAAACTTTACAAGACCTGTTATCAAATATAGGTATGAAACCATTGTTTGACATCTTATGAACAGATAGAAGGTTAGTTGAGAGTTCAGGTATGTATAAAACATTGTTTGCTACTTTAACAGACTCACCATCATCACCATTCAGACTGAATTCAACCTTACCTATACCATCACATTTCATTTTACTGTCATCGGCCATAGCGATGGCAGCATCAGTGGGTTTCAGGTCAAACATTTCATATTTGTCCCTAGCCATATGAGCTGTTGCACCTGAGTCGATGGCCCATCCAGATGATCCAGATCCGGACACCTGGGTTGTCATCGCCTTCGGCTCGGTAGTGGTCACTTCTAGGGTTTGCGTCAGGAGCGGCTTGTTGTTCGAGAACTTGTTAGATGTCCTCTTGTTGCCGCCGGACGACTCTTCATTGTTGAATGATGAGCTTCGATGTGATGTTCCCTTCCTGTTTTTCTTCGGAAGAGGACAGTCCGTGCTCTTGTGGCCCGGCCCATCACAGTTGTAGCAGACGATCGGTTTGTTGTTTTTCTTTGAGGTCTTCTTTTTCAAGAACAGCGCCGCCTCGGAACTGGAAGGTTCTCCCCGGACCCGCCGCCTCTCTGCCTCACCGAGCAGGGCCTCCTTGACCTCATTCGAGGTCAGTTTCTCGCCCTGTTTGAGGTGCCGGTGAAGCGATGAAATTAATTCCTCATATTCCTTAGATACGCCATTGCACATGGCAAAAGCGACCCACTCATCTTCGAGCGTTTTTCCTAAATCGGTCAACCTTTGAGCTGTTGACAAGATGTCCGTAATGTAATCTGTCACATTGGTAAAACCTTCTTGTTGTGTATTGAAGATTTTCCTTGTAAGCTCAAATGTGGTAGCCATACTGCATCCCTCGAACGCATTTTTGAGACTGTCCCAAGCATCCTTCGCACTTTTTGCTGCTTGGACGTGTACATAGCATTGAGGTTTAATTGAAAGACATATTTTGGCCAATGCCCTCTCATCTTTACTCATGTTAGAAGAGTCGATGCTAACCGTGCCGTCCACATGACCGTAGAGCCCTTCTAACAATAGGCTCATACGCATAGCAAATTTCCAGCTCCCATAATTTGATTGACCGTCGAGCTTCTCAATATTAGGAGCCGACGTTGATATTGTCACTGTTTGAGCTGGGTCTGCCATTTTAACTAGCCTAAATTTACAAACAATAGGCCTAGTCACTTACTTGCAATTAATATTCAAAATCCACTGTTTCCACAGGCATTGAGCAGAGTTGTTAGAATCTCTAACTCAAATACTAGGTCCTGGGCCCATAACCTGTTGTGCAGTAGGCAATAATAAATGGATTGAATAGATTCTAAATATTAAATTACAGTTTATTAGGAAAACACAAGTAAGATGTACTACATGGTTACGTTAAAAGACAAGAATAACATGTGGTTGCTATATGAAGTCAAGGTCTTATAATAATATTCTCTGACACCACAGTCAAAGGCTGTGTGATGGATTGTTGCCAAACTTAACACATTAAATATATACATAGCTGCCAACATACAAGGACTTAGGATACATCATAGATTCCAACAGTTGCGATTGTTATACACTGAAGTCGTGTAAGGATCTTACAATATAGTATTAAGTAAATTAAGTATTAAGTAAAATCATTCTCGATGTAGTTTCGGGGGGGGTTTAAACCCCCTAAACCCCCCCCTTAGTTACGCCACTGGTAGTAGTAGTAGCAGTAGTAATAGTAGTAGTAGTGGAAGTAGAAGTAGAAGTAGTGGTAGTAGTAGAAGTAATAGTAGTAGTAGTAGTAGTAGTAGTAGTAGTAGTTGTAGTAGTAGTAGTAGTAGTAGTAGTAGTAGTAGTAGTACTATAGTAGTAGAAGTAGTAGTAGTAGTAGTAGTAGTAGTAGTAGTAGTAGTAGTAGTAGTAGTAGATGTAGTAGTAGTAGTAGTAGTAGTAGTAGTAGTAGTAGTAGTAGTAGTAGTAGTAGTAGTAGTAGTAGTAGTAGTAGTAGTAGTAGTAGTAGTAGTAATAGTAGTAGTAAAAGTAGAAGTAGTAGTAGTAGTAGAAGTAGTAGTAGTAGTAGTAATAGTAGTAGTAGTAGTAGTAGTAGTAGTAGTAGTAGTAGTTATAGTAGTAGTAGTACTATAGTAGTAGTAGTAGTAGTAGTATTAGTAGTAGTAGTAGTAGTAGTAGAAGTAGTAGTAGTAGTAGTAGTAGTAGTAGTAGTAGTAGTAGTAGTAGTAGAAGTAGTAGTAGTAGTAGTAGTAGTAGTAGTAGTAGTAGTAGTAGTAGTAGTAGTGTTGGTGGTAGTGGTAGTGGTGGTGGTAGTGGTGTTGGTAGTGGTAGTGTTGGTGGTGACAACAGTCGTATGAGTAGAAATTGAGGTATAACGATTAATGCTAACCGTTTATTATTCCTAATACCATAGTGGAAGTGTTGGAATAGAATCGATATTAGAAGTTATAAACTTCTGCCTGAAGCGGGATTTGAACCCGGAGCCTTCTGCATTGGAAACAGGAATGCTAATCCCTGGAGCAACGAGCCACCTAAACTGGACCAAGGAGCCACTCAAATTTTCAGACTTTGTTTCAACTAATCCGAAGACATATTTATCAAGAGGTTTCTGTACGACCCATGATTTAGATGTCAGCGAGTCCCCTCAATGCGCGCGCATGGTCGCTTCTCACGAAGCCTGTAAGCTCTGCCCGTGACACATGTTATGTGTTGTTATAGTCCGGCCGGACAATTGCCTTTAATTGACCTTGTGGCTCATTGGGTTTAATTGAAGCGTCACGCGAAGTTTCTACAATCATTTCTGAAGAGATAAGGTTGCACGAGGGCTCTCACATGACCAAATATGTTGAGAAAGTTGAACGCATTTTTACAGTTCTTAGAAACGATGGTTCCAGAGTTAGAATAAATGATGTTATTAGTCACAAAAACACCAAACCGACATATTTCTTTTAGGGTCTGTAGATGTGAGCAAATCAGGACGAGGAGGGTCCGTTGTAAGTGGTGATCGCTAGCCTCAAAACAGGCTCTCGTGCATTATTTAATCAGCCATTCATTATGATCTATCTTATCATCATCTCCTCATCATCAAGAAACTCCCTATAAATATTCTAGGCCAATCATTTTTCTCTGTGTACCCTTTTCCACCTTGAAAATTCGTCATTCATCCTTTACTTATGTCGTTCCGGTCTAAATCAGCCTGTCAATCACTAAACTCAAGGGGCTAATTAGCCGTCACCTCCATTTTTGAAAGTTGTAAACGTCAGTCTTGTATAAAATCTCAGGCGACATCAAATAGGTGGACACACAGTTACAAAAAGGGGACCTCCAGGCTATACACGGTTAGCGGTACCCGTGTTGGTCAAGTTATTTGTCCATGTGGTTTGTCGCTGTCGGTACCGGCTAAGAAGGTGAGTGCTTTATTGAATAATGGGGAAGATTTACATCTATTATCCGCACAATATCTTCGCTTTCGTTTGAGATTAGTGATTGGCAGCGTGTTAGTGAGACTGGAACCAAGTATATTATGGCCTTGCTTCTTTTCAAATAACGTGGAGACCAAACTTAGACACAGATCTGCCCTAAAAGTGATGGACAGCTACCCTCGAATCTCCACCATTAAATCAGTCGAGAGCCCCATCACCATTTCTTGTGCGGTGACATGACATTCTACCGTGATGTTTTCTTCTTCATGATTTAAGTAAGTAGACATAAGTTTGGATTAGTTTTGATTTAACTGTGCGTCAGTAGATTCTATAAATTCGACCAATTTCTCGTAGTTTCAAACTGTGAACATTCTCACTCCGTTTGCGAATTTCACCTATTCTCTTGTCGTGCGGGGTTTCGTTTGAATACAAACAAAATTGAGAACTTCGTTGATCAGCCACCCAAACTCAATACATATAATTTGAACTGTCAGAGAAATAAAATAAATCATTTTATAAACTTCAGTATTCAGCTTCAGTATTGGGATGATTGTTATTTTCCAAACACTCGTCGTTTCAATTATGTGAAAGTATTCAAAATGATAAATAAAAGATTTTTAAGCGAGCGAAGCGAGCGTTTCCACTTGACTCTTATGGCACTTCGTTCTGTTTTTTTGTTTGTTTGTTTTTTTGTTTGTTTTTTTGTTTTTATGTCCGTCGATAGCGGTCGAACGAAAAGTCCGATCAACTTGAAATTTGGACCATCCACAAGCCTCGATGTGGATTGAAGGTGTATAGTTTTGAGGCAAAATCGTTCGAGAAGTTACAAAGTTACACCATAGTTACTGCAAAATATTTTTCTGAAACAAAATGGCGGCAAAATGTGAGATAGCCAGTTTTTTTTACAGATTTTTCCAGTCACGAATATGTAATTGTAATGGCGATTTGATAAGTATTGGCAAAGTTACACGAAAGTTACTCGAAAATATTTTTCTAAAACGCAGTAACGGCAAAATGTGAGGTGGCTATCTTATAGTAAAGTTTTGTCCGGTCACGAATATACTAATGTAAACGCGATCCGATACGTATTAGAGGCAGAAATTACATTTCTATTGCTGTCAATAAGTGTTAGTAACGGTGGCGGACCGCGGCGAAAACAAGACACCGAAAATTCTTAGCAACGCACACTGCATGACGTCCAACAATGTCGGGAAGTATAATAGCTATGGAAATTAGAAAAAATTTTGAAATGCACATTCTTGAATTGTTGTTAATTGTTGTTTTTATTAGCTTTGAGATCTTTTCGCCAGAACGTTCGTAGATATTGACGCGCTCGCTTATCAACGCGTCAAACAGAGCGTTTTCCTAGTATAATCTATCAAAAGACTTCACAGTACTAGCACAGGCAAAACCTTTTTTCAGAGTTTATTTACAGCCGTTTTATGTGGCCACATTTCAAAATATTTCCATTCGGTTCGAGCAACGAAAATGTCAAGCTTAACTAAAAAACATAACGGGGCAGCTCTTATCATAAATCATTTAATATCAAATTACAATCGTCAGATTTGAAAGTCTGCCTATCCATGGCATCAGTATTGTGATATTTAATAAATATCCAAATCACAATTTTACATACCATAGAACCACTAGAGAACAATTATTTTTAGCAACTGATTGCTTCTTTCGTTCAAATAAGCTGAATACAAGCTTAAATGTTTTCTGTGACACTTCCAATGCAAATTCGTAATAAAAAAAAATCATTTGAATGGAGATAATCTCACAAATAAAAGACAAAACGCTGTCAAAGCAGTCGTCAGACAAATTGATGAAAATTTATTTCCCCGTTTTTATTGCCAACGGCAGCTGTTGCTCTTTCTGCCTTAATTGGTATTGTTGTGTTGCGTGACATTTGTGCTGAAGTCGCTTCCTTTGCCCCCTGTGCACTCATTACTATTACAGCATGGAGCTGTGAGTATATTGTCTCTTGATTGGCCTAGGCGCACGCACACGCACACGCACTGGCACACGCACACGCACACGCACACGCACACGCACACGCACACGCACACGCACACGCACACGCACACGCACACGCACACGCACACGCACACGCACACGCACACGCACACGCACACGCACACGCACACGCACACGCACACGCACACGCACACGCACACGCACACGCACACGCACACGCACACGCACACGCACACGCACACGCACACGCACACGCACACGCACACGCACACGCACACGCACACGCACACGCACACGCACACGCACACGCACACGCACACGCACACGCACACGCACACGCACACGCACACGCACACGCACACGCACACGCACACGCACACGTACACGCACACGCACACGCACACGCACACGCACACGCACACGCACACGCACACGCACACGCACACGCACACGCACACGCACACGCACACGCACACGCACACGCACACGCACACGCACACGCACACGCACACGCACACGCACACGCACACGCACACGCACACGCACACGCACACGCACACGCACACGCACACGCACACGCAC
This sequence comes from Isoperla grammatica, assembly GCA_945910005.1. Classification (NCBI taxonomy): domain Eukaryota; kingdom Metazoa; phylum Arthropoda; class Insecta; order Plecoptera; family Perlodidae; genus Isoperla; species Isoperla grammatica. The sequence continues at coordinate 103,290,251 of OX246737.1, forward strand.
ACGCACACGCACACGCACACGCACACGCACACGCACACGCACACGCACACGCACACGCACACGCACACGCACACGCACACGCACACGCACACGCACACGCACACGCACACGCACACGCACACGCACACGCACACGCACACGCACACGCACACGCACACGCACACGCACACGCACACGCACACGCACACGCACACGCACACGCACACGCACACGCACACGCACACGCACACGCACACGCACACGCACACGCACACGCACACGCACACGCACACGCACACGCACACGCACACGCACACGCACACGCACACGCACACGCACACGCACACGCACACGCACACGGACACGCACACGCACACACACGTGTATCAACGATAGCGATTTCTGTGGGGCGCCTGTAGCGTAATATCCAGGGATTTAATGAATGAATTTGTCACTGACAGATGAAACAATGCAACTTGTTACTCAAGCCGTTCTTACTTCTTTAAGGCTGGTCCACACAGATTTTTTAAGCATAAGATTAAAGGTTTAACGCGTAGTCGTAAAGTTGGTGGCGTTCACACAAAGTTTTAGTTTTAAGACATTGTTTTTATTGTTGTTTTTAAAACAACGTCTAAACCTTAAATCTAATGCTTAAAAAATCTGTGTGGACCAGCCCTTATAAAAAATGGAAAGTTGTCAAATCTTCAAAAAATGAATCACAAACCCCAAGGTTTATAGACATTCTATTTAAATATGAATGTGCTTTCTGTAGTCTGCCAAGGGATAATTTATTTCCCTATTCAGGTGACAGACAAGGTATTGTAATATTGGAATAGTAGGCAAGCAATTCCCAAGGGCTGTTTGTATGACCCAATTTCTTCATTGGCTTAGTGACTGAGAAAAATCTCGGAAAACCTTAATGATTACCGGTAGCTGGTAACGAAGCGGCGACCTCCGAATTAGAACATCTTGTGCTTAGAACTTATTACCATCTCTATTGGTATGTTTTGTTACTGTATAATTAGATGAGCGTAGCGAAGCGGAGTGAATCTTTCCATACAACTCGATCGGCGCTTTGTCTGTGTGTCTGTATGTCTGTATGTATGTCTGTATGTGCGCTAAATTTTGTTCGTCGCGCACAGGTCAAACGGCTTGACGTATTTGGCTGAAATTTTCGGTCAACATTTGTGACTACTAAACTCGATGCTGTTAACATAACCAGCAAAATTCGTCATCATGCCAACCTACAAAAAATGAATTACTGAAAAACAAAAATTGTTTATTTATTTAATTAAATGAAAACTTAATAACGGATTTAAATATTGTTTCACTTGTAGATTTATAACAATAGTACCAACACTTGACAAAAGTTTCAAAATTGTAAGTTTATCCGCCATGTTATAAAAAAATATTGTTTATTTACGACATTTCTTTCTTCATTTTTACAGTGTTCCACCGATATGATTCGCATTTGCGGACTTTTGTAGTTAGATGCACATAGTATACACCAAACATAGCGTACGTAACCATACCTATGCACTATCATTTGGAATTTCGATAGATGTCATAGAATGGCTACAATGACGTAAGATGCCAACCTACAAAAAATTAACAACTAAAACACATGTTTTGTTATTTATTCAATTAAATTAAAACTTACACACCGATATAAATATTTTTTTATATGTAGGTCCACATCAATAGTACCAATACTCGACAAAAGTTTCAAAATTGCAGCTTAAACCGCCATGTTGTAAAAAAATATTGTTTATTTTCAGCTATATCTGTCTTCATTTTTACAGTGTTCCACCGATATGATTCGCATTTGCGGACCATTGAAATTAGATGCACATAGTATGCTGTCGAAATGGCTTACGCAGTAAGACCTTTCTCACTATGTATTTGGAATTTTGATAGCTATCATAGAATGGCTACAATGACGTGTTATGTTTTATGACTTTCACGGCAAACATGCAGAAAATAAAAACAACCTTGGTCGACAATTTAAAAAGCTATTATAATAGTTTAAATGAGAGTTATTGTATAATTAAACAATAATACATTTAAGATATAGTATGTATCTACATTATGGAACTTTTCATACACTGATAGGTTTAATAGTTAATGAATTAGAGCCTTTTGAGTAGACCACGGTCGAATGAAAGTATGCGGAAATCCATCAACTTGAAGGTTTTAATTTCTTTAAAGAAAACTTCCTAACGGATTTAAATAATATTTTTTGCATTTATTAGCAACATATCAAGAAATAATATACTTAAGTAATAAGGTTGTAGCTTGATCCGCCATCTTGTAAAAAAATCATATGTTTATTATAAAGGTATTTTTTTTTTTTAAGAGTAATATGATATGCAAATGGTTTATTTGATTTGATACATTGAAAAAAACGCTCATCTGTCAACGCGGAGCGTTTTCCTAGTATTATTTAATGTTCAAAGTTAATTATTTGCATACCTGACATATAGTCTGAAAATAAGACTTATTTCGTGAATGAAGGCGATTGGTGGAACGCTGTCACGTGAATTGTGATGTCATCTCCTGTTTTGCCACAGTAATTATCTGTGGCTCTACTTTATAAATACAAATCCGTTGTAAGTTATAAAATATGAAACGCAATATTTTTTCCTCAGACATAGTTGATCATAATCAACCAGAATACTAGAAAAATCACATGCAACTCTCCTAATACATGTTATAACAATGTGTACAATTCTTGCGGAGGAAAAACTGTCTCTTCTTCTCTGGGACCTTAAGAAAGTGTGCCATATTAATTTTATTATTTAGAAAAAATGAAGAGGATGCAAGCTCGAAACCCGCGAGCTTTTCATATCTCCCGCTAGGAACGCTCAAGTAATACGCATGCGGTACCTACCTCTCTACGGCATAACACGAGCCACTCTCTGAATTGACACTGGCGGTATCAAGTCAATCAAAGTATCTGTAGGCCTACATACGTTCGAACAATCAGTGTGAAATATTGGCTTCACTTGCATGGATGGAGGATTCTAACCGGAATTGAGTTGGATTTTGGACTCATCTCACGTTTTACAACGTTTTACCAAGATATTGAGTATGAGTGAGGTACTAATTGGCAATACCACATAATTACAACATAAATAACACAAGTTTCTATGTTTTTATGAATATACAGAGATTCGGAAAGAAGTTTCAATCTTTTAAATAGCATTGCTATAAAGAGATTGTAAAAAGTGAAGAAGGCACATACGTCACAACGCTGGTCAAGGAAAGCTCACAGCCCCAAACTACATCGATGGGAAGTCGTGCCTTCGACATCTCATGTATGACGTATCGGTATATGCATAATTCTAGCCAAACTGTAGTTCATTTGCAGTCCAATTCAAGTTATGAAAACAACGATACATTTAAATTCTTCAACTGAAACGATTATTTAATTCCTCAGTCATTATTTCTTTATTTATAACTTTGTATTTTAACATTATCTACACCATAGATAGTCAGCATTACCCACGCGAGCACTTAAGTGATGTTTTTAACGAACAACGGGAGAACTATAGCACAAGACTCAATTCCAAAAATAGCCGTGTTGCCGTGTTTTGTTTCGGACAAACAATGAATATGCACCAATCAAAGACAGCTACGACTATGCAGTTGCCTAGCAACACGTTGTTTGTCCGCATGTGATGTCACAACCTCCTCAATTGAGTCTTGTGCTATTAACGGCTCGTTGTGTAAGTTACTCCTGAGAATGTGTTTAAACAACGTCTTGACATCCACGTGACGTCAAAGATGTTGTTGGTGGCATCATACCCCTACACTAAACCGTTGGCGTTTCAAACCGCATTGAACCAAGCCGGTTTGAATTAAAACCAGCTTGTAGGCTTGAATTAAATACTTATAGTTTTCGATGCGATTTGATATACTAAAATTCAAATGGATTGGAATCAAACCTAATTGGATCATAATCGAAATACATTTATCTAGGTTTTAACATGAAGCGATTGCAACACGCCGGTTTGAAACAGTGGCGCACCCAAGGGGGGGGGCTTTTGGGGCTAAAGCCCCCCCCCCCCAGAACCCCACAAACACCGCAAGTTTATTGATAGTCAAAACTTAATATTAATAATGATCATTATTTTTTTCATCATTAATAATGATCATTAATAATGATGAAAATAAGGGCGCCGCGAAGGGGGGGGGGGGCCTTGGATTACAGGATTTAAAAAAAAAACTGGCAGTATGATGATAAACGATAATATATAATTATAATTACTATTTCTTACGTTGTTTTCAACTCATAACAATTAACTACAATTTAAATATATTTGTGACTACAATAGTCAATCATGGCCACTTACCATTTGCACCTCTCAAGATATTGTTCCTTACTGTTGATACTTTCAATGTCATACTGTTTTTTATTTGATGCATACGAGCATGTTTTATGTCTACATGGTTCAATTTTGATTTATTAATAAAATGAAACCATGTTTTGGCAAAGTACGTGGTTCAATTCCTTTCATTCAGAACCTAATTTAACATTCCAAAATCGGTTAAAAAGTGTTGAAAATAAAAAAAATGCCCTGCGGGGCAAACTGGGGGCTTACCCCTCCCCCCCCCCCCAAACCTCTTCCACCCAGGTAGAAAGTGTTGAATGTCATACTGCGCCCCCTTGAAAATATCCTGCCGCCGCCCATGGTGTAGCCCTGTGCGCTGTTAGTATTTTTTTACGCACACCTGCGTTGGCCAGCCCCCCCCCAGGATCAAATCCTGGGTGCGCCACTGGTTTGAAACGTTTGGTAGCTCTAGTGATTGTTGCAGACAAACAAATGGGCAAATTTCATTCCAAGAAAATAACACACTGTTGAAGTAAATAAATTATATTATTGAAATATCACACACATTACCATAGTAAATCAAATTATAATATCGGCTTGAAGATGTTTAATATGAAATAAACCAGCACACGTCAGTCACTTCTCTGAGCAACTCAAAGAAAACACACTCAAACAAAATGGACACTAGAAGGTCCGTTGAATTCAAAAAAGTAGTAGGCCAGCAACGTTCGAGGTCCTCTCTCCGGATGACTGCGTACCACCGCCGCAGATCCCGCGTTTACGTTCCTAAAGCTCCCTCCGATCAGGGTAAACGTGTCACTCCGTACGGGTTCGGCTCAGGAGTGAAACGCTTCCTGAACAAAGGAACACACCCCAAGCTTGAGACCGAGGGCAGCTTGAAGGACAATCCCAAGATCAGTCCGGCGACATATTTCCCTGATAACTACAAGGGAAAGCATGTTGCGTGTGTCAACTGGCGAGACGCTAATCGCACGAATGTATTTTCGAAGACTCTCGGTGGTAAAATGCCACATGTGTTGGAAGAGAGGAAGTTTATGAACGCGGGTCTCGGACCTGCGCATTACGAACTTCCGGAGACTTCCATTGCGTTCATCAACAGGTCCGGCAGTGTTCGAACGAACACAGGTAGGCAACCTCACGTGACATAAGAGCTCGGCCATATAGGAAGGACTACTAGCCAATATTAAAACCCGCGAAATTAACGTATTTTCGTCATATCTCAATAACGCCACACAATATCAAAACAGTGACACCTACGCACATTGTGGATTCGTGAGAGCTCAATACCAAATGAAAAAGATTTCGTAGATTGTAGTAATTATAGTTGTAAGTTGTAATTAACTTGTTAATTAGTTAAATTACAAATAACAATTATAATTACTGCAAACTAATAAATCTTTTTCATTTGGTATTGAGCTCTCACGAATCCACAATGTGCGTTGGTGTCACTGTTTTGATATTGTGTGGCGTTATTGAGATATGACGAAAATACGTTAATTTCGCGGGTTTTAATATTGGCTCGTAGTCCTTCCTCTTAATGTGGATTGACACATTCTGAGCTGCTGATAATAGAAGACGAATATTATGATTACAACGAAATATGAGACTTTTAACATTTACATAGCAAACAAATGTGAAATAACAATACACCTTTCTTTCTTTGAATGTTTCCTTGTGGGCGGTAAACGACTAAGTAAACACATGTTGGTATTATGAATGAATCAAAGCTGTACACCAAGGTAACTCTCTATCAATGACCGTTACCAGATATGCTGCAAATTACTAGACGACGAAAATCTTTGCGAATATGAACATAAAGAAATTTACCTGCATTAAAAGTCATAATGTATGCTTCAAATTCAAATCAATTATATTTATAATACAACTATATGTTAAAATTATTATTACTACATTACATTACATAGAAACTCGGTCAAAACCAGCGTTAACTTAGTACACGAACTTGCAAGGCAAGTACTTCTTTGTTCTAACTGTATGCGCACATTAGGAATATAAAATAATAAATTACACGTGTTTAATACTTTAGATTATATCTTAAATAGTAGCCGATTTGTTATAGCAATCCTAGCATTCGCAAGTTCGTAATACCACGAGAACCGCGATAAGTTTGGAGGCCATTATTATTGTTGTTGTGATAGTTCTTCCGACTATTACTAATTTGATGGTGCTGGTGTATTACTCGCCTCAAAAAGACTAAATAGGGGGTTTGTTGGTAATATTGGTTAATTTAAAGCATTTTGTTGATGTCTTACATAGTGATATAATATTTAGTTAATGCATGAAAAAAAAATTGGGTTTTTAATACCGACGTGCATTTTTACAAATAATGTTTCCTTTTACATTATATTATTATTATATCTATGAAAAACAAAATTTTAGGATAAAAAAAAACAAGATAATATTTTAGAAATACAATGAATGGTCTCAATAACCGTGGTCAATGATCATATCACACAGGCTTCGGTCTAGAGAATAGATTCGCCCGAGATATCAAGTCCAACACGCCCGGTCCCGGAACCTACGGGAAGAACCACGTCCCGGACACACTACGGGAAGAGAACAAGAAGGGTCGTCACACGTTTACCCACGTCCCGTCCTTCGAGTGGGACGGGTTCGCTGCACGATCCCTCTACCCCATACGATCGTTCCACCTGGCCGCCAACCGGTACAGTCCCAAGGACCCCGGGGCCATAGACCAGCTGCTCAACAAGAGGGTCTCAAAAAGGGGACCGTACGACCTCTTCACGGGGCCGAGGGATGAGACGACCATCACCGGATACTGGGGACCGTCGAAGTTCAAGGGACCCCTCACCTACTTCCGGACTCTGCCGAACGAGATGGATAAACTGAAGAAGAGGACCATTGGTGCGTTTACAGCGATGATACCTTCTCGTTAACAGGCGGGGGAGTTTTACTTTAATTTGTATTTATTTTATTTAGGGTCTGTCCTATTCGATTATAAAAACTGATTGACAAATGAGGACAATAAATAAATAAAACTATACAACACACAATCAAACAATAATAACAACACTGAACAAAATCAAAGAAAATAGCAATCATGATACCCCAACAACAAACATGAAATTACTGTGTCTATGAGATCAAGATGATGAAAAAAAATATATATATATTTATATCTATATATATAATATATATATTTATATCTATATATATAATATATATATATCTTCGAGCGAGGTTAATCCGGGAAGCAATTGAGATTGAGAAGCGGCCTCATAACCTGAACAAGCGAGATGACGCTCAAAGACTACCTTCGGCTTGGAAACCGATTGTGGCTAACCTTAAAGTCCAGCAGGTGTTCCCAGCCATCAATCAGCCTGTTGCTGACCATTCTCAGAGACAAAGAGTTCCAGCAGTGTCTCAGGGGGGTCCCATAACCAGAAGCAAATTCAAGGAGCTTGCTAGAGCAGCTACCCAGTGATGTATCGCTGTGGCAGTGTTTTCGTTTTTATATGCAAGTGTTTTTTGGTTGTTGTGGTTTTTTATTTATTTGTTTTTGTATATTTGTATGTCTTGAAAAAGACGACGCTAAAGTCGTCGAAACGTTGACTTATCATTAAAAATAAAATTTAGATTGGTTTAACCGTAAAATGTATCCTTTCTTTATATATATATATATATATATATATGTTTTTAAATGGGTCCTATCACTAAACATTTTGACTTAGATTTGAGTTAACTTCTCTATAATTTATAATTTAATACATTCAATGTTATAATTTTAAAATCTGCCTTATTCACATAGTCGTAAGGGAATAATTAATATAGTTTTATAGAATCGCTTCCATTTATACAATTGCCACAACTAGGCATGTGATACATTGTGCTGAACCATATACAAGCATACGCTTAGCATGCGGGCTTCTCTCAACTACCAAGTCATAATTTGTTATTCTGAATTTTTTTGTTTTGAATAAAACGTTTAGAATTGAAATTAAAAACTGGCCTTAAACCCAACAAAAAAATAAAATTAATAAGATTTGAAACGTGACCCCAGGCAAGTGGATGCCCGGGTCTCGATTCCTGAGCGTCCCCACATCTCGCAACATGATCTCGTCCATCACGCTTTGCCGGAAGGACCCGAACTCTCCCGGCCCCGCCCACTACTTTCCGAAGCTTCGCGGCTACAAGCCGGTACCTGCAGTCATCTACCCGTTCAACAGCTCTCTCGGGGAGGTTCGGCCGCAGATCGGGTTCACGATACGACCTGGCGTCGGAAGGTACAACGTGGGTAAGGGCAAATACGTCAACGGGCACACGAACTTGTTCAAGAAGGCTCGGGCTGGAGATAGGAGCAATTGGATGATACCGGAAGCGTTGAACTCATTCTAGATTAAAACATTTGTCATCCTTAAAATGTCTTTAAACGTTTACAGATCTTTCGAGTCAAAAGATATAACTCTTTTATAAGTATTTATTTTAGAAAAAGATAATTTGGTATATTGAAGAATAATTTCAATAAAAAAGCATGATGCTAATAATCATCATAGTATATTTGTATCATGATAATTATTTTAAATATATTTCTAAATGGAGAAAATATCAGCAACAAAAACATGTAATTGTGTTAATATTTAAGATTACAGAGGAACACTGTCCAATGTTCAGGATGAGTGGACAAATAATTCGTCCTAGGCTACAGTTTCAAAGATAGATTCATAATATAAATTGTAAACTATTGATAGTGTGTGTACTTGATATCTTGTTACCGTGCTTATATGTTCTTGATCGTGTAGTTCCATAGGGGGTACTTACAAACTTTATCCCGTATACGGTTAAAAGTAACAAAGTCTTTGTTAATCTACTTTAGAGATATATTTAATTATCTTTGGGGGGAAATGTATATCTGTCAATTAAAAAGTTAAAATAGTGTAGTCAGTTAAGAAATGTAATAATGATGATTCACATATTGAACACTTCATATTTTGATCCAGCTATTTTCAAGCGTGCGAAACTGCAAAAGTAAGATCAGAATAACCCTTAGTTCATCTTTAACAACCTCATTTCCTATAATGAGGTATACGTATTTGTAGTACGAAGTAGTGAGTACTAGTTTTGTTAGGAAGAGCCTAATTTGATCAACACAATATCAGCTATATTTGAATATTTAAACTTACACATATTTTGTATAATATAATAAACTATTTAATTATTATATTGAACTAAAATGGTTTGTTTCAATACACATTATGATAAGTATAGATAGTTCATTTAAATTTGGAAAATGAATTACATTTTGAGTTGTATTTAATATTAGATTCCGTTACTTTTATAATGTAGCTATGTGATGTGTATTTAGTAATCTGTGTTAAGTTACTATTTGTTTAATTTTGTGTGGTACCTGATTGTCTAATCAATAAAAATTATTTTAATGTTATGTTCTATTTGTCTAAGATTTATTTTAATTATAGTTAACTTGCATCGAAAAATGTCTTTCCGATCGCTAATTTCACTTTATTGTCACTACATTCACAAGCTGCGTGTGCGGTATTGTAAACATTAACTATATTTGGTCTTCCATTAAATCGAAATGTGATAGTTTAATAAGATGTAAATATATATTTACTATTACCTTGACTATTACATTTCCCATCAAGGTTGCCAATATGTCATATAAATGACACAATAACAATTTGTATTATCTGATATTTAGCAGATCTTACTTAACTATTTACTAATACAAATAACAAAATATCACGGGGGCGCAAAATGACCTAACCATGATTGATATGACCTTCAACCCAATATTTAAATAACAATCTAATTAATAATTATACACAATTGGAGAAAATCATAATTATATATAATATTATTAATTCTTGGTTGTCGGGTGTCGCCGAGTCCATTGTTTATAAATAGCTAACGTTTCACGGCTAAACGTCGGAGGACTATTATATGCAATTAGTCCGAAACGTCAGGTTTTTATAAACCAAGACGCGGCGACACCCGACAGCCAAGAATTAATAAGCCTACAACACAATATGTTTTTCTCTCACTACTAACTGATTGTTATCGATCATAGTGTTACTAAAGTCAAGATTTATGTATCTGCTAATTACTTACTGCCAAATCTGTGAGGTACTAATTACCTTCTTATTGTATAAAACCCAACTGCAGTGGTCAGATCTTATCTGCTTTAGTTCACTATATTCCACCCCCAACTGAGGCCGTAGTATGCGCTACACGCAAAGACAGGGGCGGACTAAGAAAGACGAATAGTATGTACTTTATATTCCCTAACACGCCCGCCTCTTAGGCAGGTCTTATTTCCACGACTGCTCTCTAGAGGAGTGAACTTGCGGCATGAACGAGTCGAGTGTCGTTAAGTTCACAACACTTCTGCATCTGGGTAGACTCCACAAGACTTGTATGCAAATTACCGGTGGGTTTGAGGGAGTGAAGATAAAATGAAAAATGTTTCTTTGTTTGTAAAGTTTAGTTGATGGCTCAAGTCTTAAGGGAGAGTGGTTGGGGGGGGGGGGGTCTGGCTCGTCTGTAGGAAATAAAAGTGTTCTTTCCGTACCGACTTCAATTGACCAGTTTCATCAACAGCGCTGCGGCGAGTTTTGGAAGCTCGCATATGACACAGATAACATTGAAGGCATAGGCGAAAACCCACTTATCTCGCTCTAGCTACGAAAATAATTTTTTTAGCGGGAGACTTATTTGAAGGCGTTTATAGGAACTACAATTCTACGTATTTTGAAAGTATTACGAAAAATCTACATGCAGCAATAAGAGAGTTATTGATCGTAAATGATCTTCTTGCGTGTGGCTGCTGCGCGAATCTCGCCTCTAAGGCGTGACCTTCTGTCGTATACGCAGGCTGAGCCGTCGCTGGTGTGCGTAAGGTCTACTAGCGAGATTTGAGTGAGATGCAGATTTCAAACGAACAAGCCGCGCCAAGAAACCGTTGTACAACTAGCAAATATGAAAATAGAACCTATCAACACGCTCATTGGATCTGATAGATCGGCGAATAGTGTATATCACCAAGCAAGTGTATTTTTTTCTTACGGTTGATTTCTTAATATGACAAACTGGTAATATAGCACTGAATTTAACATTCCGCCTCGATATGTTTATCACTTATTTGTATAATTCATTTTTTAACAAATGCTGTATACATAGCCTACCAGACGTTTGTGAGAAGTTTAAAAATAATAAATAATTACACTTCCTTTGTATATGATTTACAAATCCCGAACCTAATATTGCACATTTAAGTCAACTTGACGCGCCGATCTGTCAGATCCAATGAGCGTGGTTCTATTTTCATATTTGCTAGTTGTACAACGGTTTCTTGGCGCGGCTTGTTCGTTTGAAATGTGCATCTCACTCAAATCTCGCTAGTAGACCTTACGCACACCAGCGACGGCTCAGCCTGCGTATACGACAGAAGGTCACGCCTTAGAGGCGAGATTCGCGCAGCAGCCACACGCAAGAAGATCATTTACGATCAATAACTCCCTCATTGCTGCATGTAGATTTTTCGTAATACTTTCAAAATACGTAGAATTGTAATTCCCATAAACGCTTTTAAATAAGTCTCCCGCTAAAAAAATTATTTTCGTAGCTAGAGCGAGATAAGTGGTTTTTCGCCTATGTCTTCAATGTTAACTATGTCATATGCGAGCTTCCAAAACTCGCCGCAGCGCTGTTAAGGAAACTGGTCAATTTGGCTGACGAATATTTCTGTTGTATTTTGGTATGATATAGGCCTAGGTGAATGTTTGCAAAACTAAAGAATATTGAACATTTTTAATACAAATTCTTTAGGAAGCAGAGTAGTACTTGGGAAACAAATAATGTGTTACGGTACTAAAGCAATTGAAGATTTTCTGTGTTTGTATACTTCATTGCCCCATTTCTTCAAGATATTATGTACGGTCATCTCTTTATTGTCTTCAGTGGTTAAATTACCACAATGTGTGCCGTAATGTGTATTGCTTGTTTTAAAGGGTGTATTACAGGCCCTTTTGTCATATCGGATATCAATTAAAATTACTGATTAAAAGCACATATTGATATTATTGCATTATTTTATAGTTTAAGTTTGTGTTTCAACTAGTTCACAAGAGTGTGTATATAAATAAGTTATGTTAACTATTTTATACATAACACTTAATAACGTTTTAAAATAACGTTTGTTTCAAATCAACTAGAAATCAGATATCATGTCAACTTATTAATACATAATACAATGAACATAAAATATGTACACATAAGTTATGTGTTCCTTATAATAAACAAATAAAGCAAATTATGTGATATTGTAATGATAATACACTTAATTAGGTTGTGACACTATCTTACAATCTGTTTGAACTATTCTATGGATTGTTTTGTCGATTTAAAATACACATTTATTAATGGGATATATTTGGCACTTTGCATGGTACTAATTCTTCTCTGAGAAAGCAGTGGATGAACATTAAAAGCGCAGAACAGTTGTAAATTAAAGGTCAATCAACACCCTCAATGTAGCAGATGTTAACAGTTTCTAACGATCAATAAAAAAGCGACAATTAGTGTTTATGGAGACAGTTAACACAACTCAAGTCGTCGTAATTGGTGTATATTTCTATTGATGACCATTGCTTGTCATGTCAGACTGAACGTTGAAGGGAACTTCTTTGCTACACTTTCAAAACAATGTATGTAACGTTTTGGAGAGAAACTCATGATAGAATGGTATTAGACAATAGCTGGTGCCAATGATTCATCGTTCAAGCCCTTATCAAGACCTTGGTAACGTCGTGCATCGAGTTCACTCGTTCAGTAAGGATGCTAATTCGGCTCCTAGTAACAGACACATCATAATTTAATCATTATTACACATTAATATTATACATTTATACACTCAGAATAAAAAAGTAATAACTTGTGTGCCTTCGCTTTTAAGATCCAGGGTTCAACGGGGTGGGGTTTTTCCAATTCGGAAATTGATTTAAAGCTATTTCTTTGTCATTGGCATATATGCCATATAACGGTAACTTTGGAGCCGTTGATAGCAAGTATGAGCATGTAATAAATGGTATCAATGTCCCGCACTGAAAACTGAGTAAGTAGAAATTAAATGTTATTTCTTTTAACATGTGTAACATTGAACAGTCTTTACAGCAAAATTGTTTTGACTTGAATGTTCAAGTATTGTTTTCACTTAGAAAGGATATTATATATAAGGTAACAAGTAATAATTTCTTCAATATTCAACAAAATATCCAAAACGCTAGTATACATGAATTAACAGTTTTAACGTTGTGTATATACAACTCGGTTTTAATGTTGTGAAGAAAGGGAAAAGATTTATGTTCTCAAGAAGAATGTCAGACAGACTTTCTGAAATTTTTCATAATTATTGAAAGATGCGAAGACTACTAACTGTGTACATTTTGTTTGAATATACTTTTGTAAGTCACGAAATAACATATTTTGTCGAATTGTAACCATCACTTATTTTTCCTAGTGATGTAGATAGTAATTTACAAACGGACACGCATCAATGCCTTTTCCTTCATAAGTACGCAACATTTTAAATCTATATTCTAACAAACGACGACACATAATACCATTAAATGTTTAAAGGTCTTCTTGTGGAGCCTCAACATTTCCGTCTGAGTTTTCCAGACATCTTTACGACCTGGTTGCTCGCGTCGGCGTCCCTTTCCCATTATTCCTCCAATTCATCCCTCGGGGCCAACTGACTCTTATGTTACGTAATTTGCAATAAATCCTTGCTAATGTGAGAACTGATTGAGATCCCTGCGATAATTATTGTACACAAAGACAGGAAGTTAACTTGGATCGAACAACAAAACGAAAACAGGATGAAACGACAAATTGGTATTCAAATCTTAAATGTATTGAATTATGCAATCCTGTACTTGGACAAAAAAATATTGCAGAATAATCTACTTCTGTCTGGGTCTTTTATTCATTTCATTTCATTTAGTTTTTAATTAAATTATAATATTTGGTACCGGTATCAATAACATTAAAATTGTTATTAAAATTTCTAAATATGATCATAGAAAAAGTAAATGCTTTTTGGTTATCAATAATGACGACGACCGTGAAATCATTCTTTTGTTTCGAGAAAGGCATAATAATATACAAAATATTTGACTTACCAGCTTCCTTTGTATCAAAATGTCTGTAGTTTTAATTACGGGGGTAAATACTTATATCATTACAGAAACTGCTGCTGAATCTTTGCAAATGGCTGTATTATAAATTTTAATAAAGTTGTCGCAGGTTAACTGTTCTCTTGTTGAGAATACAATAATATTAATTTAATTTTATAACTTTTAGTTCCTAAATGCTACTCTCAACTGCTAAGTACCGATTTTTCTTCGGGGAATTAAAAAAAAACCCAAAACAGCGGACGTGACTGCTGAGGGACTAACTAGGCTTGGTCAATGTTCAATATCCTACTTGGCAGATCATATGCGTACGTGTGAAATACCCCCAAGTTTCATACATAATAGGCGCATCCTATTGAAGTCAACATGAGAGTAGTGGAACTATAATAATGTTTTGTTGTAGACCTGCCCTTCTTCAGTTGACTAAACTAAACTATGTATACGTATGCATTTGCACACCATCTGGCTGACATGATTAGTGAATAAAGGGTAAAGTAAGAATCTTCTACATCGGTACACCTCTTCGGATTAAGCATCGGGTTCAAGTTCAACTACCCCCAGAAGGTGTTGATAAAGCAGGATTAGGTTTATGTACTACCATTGACTTATAAAGGTCGCAACTGGAGTTGTACATCTGTGTGTTTTGAAATGAACTTCCGAGGACTGTTAGTAGAACTTATCCCTCAATTCACATTCTGAGCGAGGAATCCGTCGGGAAAATTTACCTCAATGCACCAGCGCGGATCAAAATCGAGCCCCGGGCAAATTAGTGCCTCGTATCGTATGCCTTCCGTGTCTAGTGTCTATTGGTCATATTTATCTGTTAATTTGCGAACGCAATCTCACACGAAGACTTGGGGGGTAAAGTAATTGAATTGAACAAACAAGCCCAAAACATGAACGAAAAGATGAGGATCTGAAACGTGTTTCCGAACTCTAACGTGGTTGTGTGTGTGTGCGGCGAAATATATTCACAGTCACACGCGCGACTCGAAACACAAAACTCTAGGCCCTATCCGCGGATACGATCTTTGTGCACAACTACGCTACAGCGAGCCTTCTTCTTCTTCTTCTTCTTCTTCTTCTTCTTCTTCTTCTTCTTCTTCTTCTTCTTCTTCTTCTTCTTCTTCTTCTTCTTCTTCTTCTTCTTCTTCTTCTTCTTCTTCTTCTTCTTCTTCTTCTTCTTCTTCTTCTTCTTCTTCTTCTTCTTCTTCTTCTTCTTCTTCTTCTTCTTCTTCTTCTTCTTCTTCTTCTTCTTCTTCTTCTTCTTCTTCTTCTTCTTCTTCTTCTTCTTCTTCTTCTTCTTCTTCTTCTTCTTCTTCTTCTTCTTCTTCTTCTTCTTCTTCTTCTTCTTCTTCTTCTTCTTCTTCTTCTTCTTCTTCTTCTTCTTCTTCTTCTTCTTCTTCTTCTTCTTCTTCTTCTTCTTCTTCTTCTTCTTCTTCTTCTTCTTCTTCTTCTTCTTCTTCTTCTTCTTCTTCTTCTTCTTCTTCTTCTTCTTCTTCTTCTTCTTCTTCTTCTTCTTCTTCTTCTTCTTCTTCTTCTTCTTCTTCTTCTTCTTCTTCTTCTTCTTCTTCTTCTTCTTCTTCTTCTTCTTCTTCTTCTTCTTCTTCTTCTTCTTCTTCTTCTTCTTCTTCTTCTTCTTCTTCTTCTTCTTCTTCTTCTTCTTCTTCTTCTTCTTCTGTTTAACGTCAACATGGTGTCGTCAGAGATGATGTAATGACGAAGTGACGTCATATAGCATCAAATACCAACCTAAATGTAGTTGCAACTCGTTCTCTGCATGTGGTATTATTAATAAATAATAATTGTTCGGATAAATCCCTGTTGTAGTGGTGCACACCAGCTTTAACTGATGTGCCCCCCCTTTAGGTTACTAAGGCCCGGTATTTTAACGCCCGGCTAAATGTTTTATACCACCGCTAACTTGTTTTCTCCTATGAAACCACGCTTCTGATTGTCGGTTGCCATGGAGAAAACAAGTTAGCGGTGGTCTGAATATTTAGCCGGGCGTTGTAATGCCGGGCCTTAGTATATTAGGGTGTTTGGACCGTTTGGAAAGAAATGTCAGTGGGCTGTTAGTAAGTAAGGACTAATCCCAGCGTTCGCCTTTAAGATTAAGGAAAATCTAGGAAAAAACGTCAGCTAGGGTTGCCGGTGGCCGGAATCGAACCGGTGACCTCCCGAATAAGAGTCTCGCGTCTTACTGCTAAGCTACGTCTATCGGTGTATCCGATGTTGTAATGACACTCTCAGCAGGTCTATTTACTTATGTTAGTACATGATTGTAAACATACCAGTAAGGGCGTTGTGATGGCAATGCAATGATATAATTTCATTAGTAAGAAATAACAATAAATATGTTGCGAACACGGAAAGATACAGTTTCACGTTTACTAAACGAAGATGGAAGTTAGTGTTTACACCTATGATCTAGATCTTGAATATAAACAAAAACTGCAATATACACAAGAATGTATTCTAGTAATTGGTAAATGATTACGATTATAGCTCAAGTAGAAATCAGCTTTAAAATAATATAAAACAGAAAATATATGAATTGGTCTTATTAGGTTATACAAGAAATAAATGAGATCCGTGATAAATATATTTTAAAGCAAATAATAGACAACGATCTGGAAAATATAATTAATGGATAGGTACACAAAACTTACAGTAGCCTGTGTCGCGTCATGAGAAATATTTATTAATTCGTCCCTGACATGTCTTCATCTCAAGGCGGAAGTTTTCTAAATTATAATTATATTTACTAATTATATTTACTTTTTTGTTGTGATTTGGATTTTGGAGGTAACCGATACGAGTAGTACCACGCGTCGGTTCATTGCCATTGGCCACAAATACACTGGTTCATTCATAGAAATTTGGATGCACCTCCAAATGCGCAAGAAGCCATAGGGAATCTTAAAAAAAACAGATTTGGAAGTGATTCTTAAAAAAATAAATACAGTCTTGTGATGAAAACAAACTGAAGTTTTTAAAACACACACGTTGGGCTACACAATAAAGAATTTTCATATTTTTGTCAACCAAACCAGTAAGACGTATTTCTCATTAATCTTTTGGTGCTGTAAAACGGGAATAAAGTAACAGAATGAAGGCGCACATCCCTAAAAATTATAAACACTAAAAATCGGACTTTCATGTCTGCGTTACATTTTCACAGTTAAATATTTGTATTCCAATATTTAAAATACATTGAAAACAACCAACTCTTTATAAATATCTGTATTTCATGATGCTGTATAATACATTGAAAATAACGCAATCTCACCCTTAGGATTAAATTTAATTTTTCATGAAATTAAATGTTAGATTTGCACGGTTAAAAAAACCTTTTGTATTAAATGGAAACAGGAAATCTTATCTTGACTAACTTGTTTCAAAGACGGTTGTGATTCCATCCCCGTCTTTGCATCCCCATCCTAAAGCCATATAAACAAGAGTCGCTCATCTTGTTGGCGATGATTATCCCGTCGCGTAAGGGATGGTGGGGGGAGGGGGTGTTACGGACCCCCTGGGGATCTTGCCAGCAATGAACTTTCCGCTTATATCACCTAATAAAACATCCCCTTCCTGTAGGAGGTTGCAGACTAGGGGACGGGAATGCGTGTACCGTGTTGGATGGGGGGGGGGGAGTTCTCCCCCTACCGTACTCCGTACTCACGCACTAAAATGTTTATAGCTCGGTCTTAAACTCATTTTGTGGTACGATGCGTTTATTCATCACTTGCGGTACTCGTCTCATGTCTTCATTGCCTCAGGATTGCGGAGTTCATTCGAGCGAATATGCTATCATAGTTTCATAGTCGTGAGAATGAACTCTGGATTTTGTTTTACAATTTCACGGACACATTTCTTTCTACAAGTGCATGTGCAATTTTAATTGTTTGATGTTGCCAAAAACCCAAAACATTTGGAATAATGTAGTAATCATAATAATAATAATAATAATAATAATAATAATAATTATTATTATTATTATTATTATTATTATTATAAAATAATAAAAGTAAAATTATTATTGTTATAATAATTATAATAAAATAAATAATATAATAATTATTATTATTAAAAAATAATAATAATAATGATAATTATAATTATTATTATTATTATTATTATTATTATTATAAATAATAAAAGTTAAATTATTATTATAATAAATTATAGTAAAATTAATAATTTAATAATTATGATTTTTATTATTATTACGTAACCTGCAAAAGTTGCTGAAAATTCAAAATTTGTAATGTACTGGTAGGAACAGGTTTTAACTAATTACACAGTAGATCATAACAGACCAGATATACTTTCGAACAGCGTTACTAATTCTACTGAGACTGGGAGCAACCATGGTAGAACGATCTTACTGGGGGAGCAACAACTAGGGTGAGCGGCAACATTCGAAAGATATCGTGCGTGAGTTCGTATTATTAAACTTAGCTTTTTTGTCACGTCAATAATAGCTCGTCTGGTGCAAGATTGAAGTTTATCTTTAATAAGTATGTATCAATGAAGTAACCTCAATGTTTGTGTTGGTCACATAGTACATTGAGACACGGCGAGTGCTCTTCAAGAAGTGTTATATAAGTAAAGTAGGTCTGTATCTACAGTGCATTGCAATGAATCTGTGGTCCTAGGATCCCGCCCACCTTCCCCTACCTCACTCCATACCTCGAATCGGCGGCCGCGAGGGGTCGCCGGCGAGTCGTGGTATGGAGTGAAGTAGGGGAAGGTGGGCGGGATCCTAGGACCACAGATTCATTGCAATACACTATACGAGCTAAGCCAGTTGATTAATGTGCAATGTCACGTGACTCATCCCTTAGGCTTAACTCTGGTATTACGTTCTACATGATTTAGTTCTGCATGCGAGAAGAAATTGCGCTGCCGATATAATAAGCAAGGTGAGCGGAGTCCCTGTAATCTGAAAACACTAATCAGCAACTTTGTAGTCTCGTCTCTGGTAGCCTACGCAGTTGCTACACAATGTGGTATCGACAGAAAAACGTAGTTCCTACAAAACACGATGTGCAAAACACGCAGTTCCTACACTATGAACTATGAAGTATACAGAAAATTATTGTGATTGTGAGTTAAGCTGGATTCATGACATTGCGTTGTTCTGTGGGACGGTGCGCGACGGCGGTTTTGGGCCAATCAGGAGCGACCTCCGTGCACTTAGGTCACTCCTGATTGGCCGAAAACCTCCGTCGCGCACTGTCCCGCAAAACAACGCAATGTCATGAATCCAGCTTTACATAGTAGGTAACTTCCTGCAGAACCAGCTAAAACAATCAACGACCAATGAAATAGCCAGGGAAGAAGGCGGTGGGCGGCCATTTTAGCACTTAAGTTTAGGATTTTGACGTTGTTCACATTGTTATTGTGACTGCTGATGTGTCATTGCTTAGAGATAGGGGCTAAAATGGTCGACAATATCAAAAACTGGAAACGGGAATCGCATGCGCGTTTTTCAACCATGTTGCATGACCCGCAACGAAGTTACTACGAAGTTACTTTAAGTCCATGATTGCACAACGTGGTAAAGAAAAATTATGTTCTTCTACATAATCTAGTAAAACAAAAACGGAATTTCAATGAATAATTATTATAGAAACCCGCAGTTACGCAGTTAGCGTGTCTACGATACGCGTTTTTGTAAAACGTTTTTTCTGTGAACATATGTTGTTTAATGCTGGTCCACACAGATTTTTAAGACATAATGCATAAGGTTTTAAGACGTTTGTACGGCTCTGGTTCACATGATTTCGTTTCGTTCAAGATAGGCTTAGTAAAGTGAAGTACTTTGTAGCGTTTTATATACAAATTAAGTGAAATTCTTTTTATCCATAATTAATTATAATAGCCTTGGTTACATCAATTCCTGCACATCTTACAATTAATTCATAAGTATTATTAAATTAGATGGTCCGTTGACTTGAGATTTTGCCCAACTTTATGACAACAAATAACGCATAAAAACAACGTCTTAAAACTAAAACTTTGTGTGAACGCCACATCTTACAATTAATTCATAAGTATTATTAAATTAGATGGTCCGTTGACTTGAGATTTTGCCCAACTTTATGACAACAAATAACGCATAAAAACAACGTCTTAAAACTAAAACTTTGTGTGAACGCCAGTACGTGTTTCCTATGATCCAACTACGACTACGCTTTAAACCTTAAATCTTGTCTTAAAGATCTGTATGGACAAGCCTTTAAACATTATAACAACGCAGTTTTTACACAACCTGGGGCATGAGAAAACGCAGTATATGAATGTTTAGTTTATGACAAAGCAGGCCTTGCTCAGTACTGGCCAGTGTTATTACACGACGATGTATTCACATACGTTGTTCTTATACAACTGACTTCAACATGCCTATACCTTTAAAGAGAACTATTGACCTCTACTTCAGTCATCTTAAAATATTGGAAATATATCTATTGTATATATAGTGTATATTTTCTATTGTATACATTTTAATATTATATTATAATTATGTCCACATTTTTGTGACATATTTTACCTATTGTAGCTATAACTACGTTTAATACACGATTAGGCTACTTTGAGTTTTATTTGTGAAATTTTATCACGTGGAAACCTAGCAATGACCAAATGCAAATGACATGTTCTTTTGTTATTGTATCGCGGATGGCCTAACTTATGAATAGCGTCTTCTTTATTGTGAAATACCGATACGGAAGGCTTGGGCCATAGGCAATCCACCACCCTGGTTACAGCTTTCATGGACTATAGAAATATCGGGGTCCCTTGAAACGCAAAATGTATAGAAACTGACAAACTAGCCAGAAAAGGTGTGAATGAAGAATATCTACTACTACTATAATATAGACACACAATGTACACTTACCAAGGTTGTCTGGCTTATTCTACTGGTCGTCCCATGTTTTCGTTGAACGTCGTTGAGGCTGTCCTGTAAGGGTTATTAATGAGAACACAGCGGCTACATGGGCGTTGACAGGATGATACAATGAGCGGAAAGTAACGGACAAGACAGGTAATATACTAGGAGGTTAGGGGTGGTTTCTTCCCCAGAAGGGGAAATGAAAGGGGGGGGGGGGGCACTGTCGGAGGACATTTTGGTATCATCTATAAAACGTTGAAAGCAAAATATTGTTTCAGTTTACACGAAGAAGGATTGCCATAAAAAGGCAGATCGTTTTGATGCGGTAATTATATTGGATGAAACAACTTCAGCACAGTTTGTTACTGCTATTGTAGACGGTTGGCGTTGCGGGTTGAGTGAGGCATCCTGATCCCAACGCAGATTTTACAGGGTTCGATATTCCCTTCAAATTGGGGTTTGTAAGTGCTGAAATTCACTTGCAGCTAACTGTATGGTTAAAACATTTAAATGCGAAACGGTGATTTTGGAGCTTTCAACAAGGGATGTTACAAATTGTATTTGGAAGCCCACTGACAAATAATTCTTGTTACTTAGTTGATATAAGTATAAAGATAATAAATAAAAGAGTATGTATTCATTTTATTTACAGAGTAAGTAAATACAAACATAATATTGTTTGTCATTGATGCAAACACTTATTAAATTACATTTTGTTTGTGCTGAATAAGAATTCTGTTACACAACACGAGCACAGCCTGTGGTAGGAGGAAACACTACCACCAATGTTAAAACCACGCAAGGTTATAGTTTTTTTAATCGTATATCAATAATGCTCTTTACTACAACGAAAAATTGAAAATTGGGCTCAACTAAGATTTGAATGGATGAATGAACTCGATGTTTCTGAAAGTTGTCAAATATAATTAATGTGGCTGTATTCATCATAATATGTAAATAGTAACAAAGTAAATTCGAAATACCAACCCTGATAATTACAATACCAATAATATTTTTGCATTGAATTTAGTCATTACAAACCAATATTGAACCCGGTTTGGACTTATTGATATGGTATATCGTAATTAAGATATGATTAAAAACCTGTTATTTTGCGCTGTTTTAACATTGGCTGTAGAACTTACCCAGTTTCAATAGTAAACAGAATAAAAAAAAAAAAAAACAGTAAAAGAGTCAAGAGTAAGCAGTTACAATAAAACATATAGTTCTCACACAAAAACTAAAAATACTTTTAACTGTTTAAAATAGAACGTGTCATAATTTGAGGGTTCTTTGTACTTTTCTCAGTACAGTACAACCCAATGTTCAAGAGC
Source organism: Isoperla grammatica (assembly GCA_945910005.1). Taxonomy (NCBI): domain Eukaryota; kingdom Metazoa; phylum Arthropoda; class Insecta; order Plecoptera; family Perlodidae; genus Isoperla; species Isoperla grammatica. The sequence goes on from OX246737.1 coordinate 103,313,010, forward strand.
GCTTGCAGAGTTTCCAAGAACTATTAAAACAATCGCATGAGCGTTTGTTAAAGTCTAGCCCCATACATACCCAACCCAAACCAGACTTCACAAGATTGCTTTCTCGTCGTGTTCAACCCGTTGAAGCCTGAAATAAAAGTGTATTAAAAGCGGCCATTTCTTCCCCTTTAAGAGCCTTATCGTGAAGCTCCGAAATCTGATGGCTCCGAGCCAAGTGTTCGGATATAAATCACAAACCGGGAAGACCGATGGATCGGCGGGATCACAGCGGAGATTTATTGTAGATGATACGCACAACTAGGCCTATGATAATTTCGGGCCAATACACTAGAGTGGTTGAAGATTTCCATACATCACTGAGTGGGACTAAGGAGACGAGATGAGATACTGGAACATATTGAGACTAAACTTTGTCTCACTGCAGGATGAGACCGCGAGAAATGGCAAATGCCACTGCAAGAGTAGGGTTTTACCGACCCCTGAGATTCCTTTATTATTGTGAACACCCGCGCGCTTCGTCCACTCGACATAATTGACAAGCAATTATCGCCTATCGGCTTATCGTGCATAACCGAAAATCCTAATACAGTATGATGATTGAACATTTTCTTAGAATTAAGACCTGTTCCAATGGCCGTTATATTTAAAACAATACTAAAAACTCAACAACTTGCCCAGTTTTCGATGTAGAGCTTCCATTCAAAATTTCACATTCATGAAATACCGAAAATAAAAACCTACTGTTATTTTATATGTTGTAGTAGTGCTAATTCAGTTGCCGATAATATTGCACTGGTAGTTATTTCTGGTATTTGACCGCGATCATGTGAATCAATTAGGGAAGCTGTCATTCCATTCATCTGATGTGCTGTGAGCGCCGAGCTACAATTAGGGTTGCACAAAATCTGGAGAGCGGTAAAACCGGTTTGACTAGTCTCATCCTACGATGAGACAAAGTTTAGTAATGTGACTGCAGTAATAGATCACGTGGGTTTGGGGTAGCGGGACGCTGCCGGATTACTGAGTAAGCGATCATCTTTCAACATTATGGTAGTTTAACCGATCGTCCGTTACAGTTTGTCAAAGCTTGTGTGTATCCCGCACAAACCATGACTCATGGCGTTTTAAATTGTTCTTTTGTGCTCTAAGTTTGTCACAAGAAAGAAAAAATAACCCCCTCAAGAGTCTTTATTTTGTTTATCATTTTTAATTTGCTTATTTAATAAAAGGTTAAAATGGTAATTTAAAAAGAATTGAAACGAACGTTTATAATCGAGAATATTCAAATCTTACAGGGTGACATTTTCCCTTACGATAATTTTAAAGCAGTATACTCAGCAATTTTAAGCGCTATCAAATCAATCATACTTTCCTTGTGTGGGTTGGTACTCTGTCCATGAATATAATGCTTCATATTTTAATAACGCCTCTCTCGTAGGTAGCTCTGCTTGTCATACGAGAAACCTTCGAGTTATAATCTCATTTATCTTCGTTATTAAGAATTAAATCTAATTAATTCAAACGTAAGTCACTCTATGCACTATAAATTGCACTTCAAATTGCTGTCTATTTCCTTAGTTTGGTGTTATAAATAAACTTGAACACAAACGAATATTGAACTGCTATGTTTGAAGTAAAATAAACGTAAACATAGGATTTAATCTATAATATTTTAATTATTTTGAAACTATTATTATTGTTATTATATGAGTAATTATATAGATGAACCTTTGGCATTTTATAAAGGTACAAAAGAAACTTAAATTGAAGTGCGGTGTGAACTGCATTGTAAGTATGGTAGAGTGTAGGCATACTTTTGTTTCATTGTATGATGTAAAGCCGACGTGTTATACACAATTTGAAAAAACTTTGTGACGGAACCTAAATAAATTAATATGAATATGAATATTAATATTAATCTGTCTCTGTCTGTCTGTCTGTCTGTCTGTCTGTCTGTCTGTCTGTCTGTCTGTCTGTCTGTCTGTCTGTCTGTCTGTCTGTCTGTCTGTCTGTCTGTCTGTCTGTCTGTCTGTCTGTCTGTCTGTCTGTCTGTCTGTCTGTCTGTCTGTCTGTCTGTCTGTCTGTCTGTCTGTCTGTCTGTCTGTCTGTCTGTCTGTCTGTCTGTCTGTCTGTCTGTCTGTCTGTCTGTCTGTCTGTCTGTCTGTCTGTCTGTCTGTCTCTCTCAACCACCCGCGTGCTGCAACTTGGTGCCTCACTCTACTGGACAACTTTTAACCCCGAACCCTACTCGGACTCCACTTGAGAGACAGAGAGTAAATTAGCTATAATTACCATCCCTTCTCTTTGTCCACTTAAAGTACTGTTCTGCGGACTCAAACTTAGTTGGACCCATCGTGTTCGCTAAACTTGTTATACGGACACAATCTCCAACTAGCGACATTTACAAAAGCTAGTTTCAGTACATCGGTTTGTTGAATACACTATAAGCACTGTTGTAAAGAATTTCTCAGGGGAGTTTCGTATGCATTACTTGTCATGATTATAACTGCTCGTAATGTGTTTGTTTATTGTCTACCCACACAGTAATAAGAACTGATATGCATTAAGGAGCGTTGTGTGCTGTCTGGTTTACCTCGGCTACTGTTCATGTACATGAATGTGTAACATAACATATGAAGTAGATTGTCTGAGTTCAAAAGGTCATGGCTATGTCCTTGGTGATGACATAAAGAAGACGAGACAATTTGAATACAAGTAAAGGGTTATCTACCCTGCGCAACCCCCAACAGTCAGTTAAAATTTCTTTAAAATAGTTACAAAGTAAAACACAATAATGTCATCGCGTAGGCAAATTCAGTCCGATTTCAACAACTTCGTTAAGTTCCGATTTAGTAATATTAGTTTAGTAATATTAGTTAATATTAGTATTGCATAACATGGTTTCAACAAACAATACATTGAAAATGTATGTCATCACAATGATTGTTTGTAACAAAATTCCGATTACTTACCAACCGGAGATTAAAAGTTGAGTGAAACCGGCCTTTATTGTTCTTGTTCACTCTGGTTCTTGGTTCAAGTGTAGTCACACCAGCCTCTCCACTCTGGTTCTAGGTTCACGTGTACTAACAACAACCTTTCTTTCTGGTTCTAGGTTCGAGTGTACTAACAACTACCTCTCTCCCTGGTTCTAGGTTCGCGTGTACTAACAACAACCAACAACTACCTCTCTCCCTGGGTCTAGGTTCACGTGTACTAACAACAACTAACAACTACCTTTCTCCCTCTAGTTCTAGGTTCACGTGTGCTAATAACTAACAACTACCTTTCTCCCTCTGGTTTTAGGTTCACGTGTTCTAACAACAACCTCTCACCTCTGGTTCTAGGTTTACGTGTACTAACAACCACGAACAACTACCTCTCTCCCTGGGTCTAGGTTCACGTGTACTAACCACAACTAATTACCTTTCTCCCTCTGGTTCTAGGCTCACGTGTACTAACAACTACCTCTCCCCCTGGTTCTAGGTTCACGTGTTCTCACCACAACCTCTCACCTCTGGTTCTAGGTTCACGTGTACTAACAACTACCTCTCCCCCTGGTTCTAGGTTCACGTGTACTAACAACTACCTCTCACCTCTGGTTCTAGGTACACGTGTACTAACAACTACCTCTCCCCCTGGTTCTAGGTTCACGTGTACTAACAACTACCTCTCACCTCTGGTTCTAGGCTCACGTGTACTAACAACTACCTCTCCCCCTGGTTTTAGGTTCACGTGTTCTAACAACTACCTCTCACCTCTGGTTCTAGGTACACGTGTACTGACACAAACCTCTCATCTCTGGTTCTAGGCTCACGTGTACTAACAACTACCTCTCCCCCTGGTTTTAGGTTCACGTGTTCTAACAACTACCTCTCACCTCTGGTTTTAGGTTCACGTGTACTAACAACAACCTCTCCCCTCTGGTTCTAGGTACACGTGTACTGACACAAACCTCTCATCTCTGGTTCTAGGCTCACGTGTACTAACAACTACCTCTCCCCCTGGTTTTAGGTTCACGTGTTCTAACAACTACCTCTCACCTCTGGTTCTAGGTACACGTGTACTGACACAAACCTCTCATCTCTGGTTCTAGGCTCACGTGTACTAACAACTACCTCTCACCTCTGGTTCTAGGTTCACGTGTACTAACAACTACCTCTCCCCCTGGTTCTAGGTTCACGTGTACTAACAACTACCTCTCACCTCTGGTTCTAGGTACACGTGTACTGACACAAACCTCTCATCTCTGGTTCTAGGCTCACGTGTACTAACAACTACCTCTCCCCCTGGTTTTAGGTTCACGTGTTCTAACAACTACCTCTCACCTCTGGTTTTAGGTTCACGTGTACTAACAACAACCTCTCCCCTCTGGTTCTAGGTACACGTGTACTGACACAAACCTCTCATCTCTGGTTCTAGGCTCACGTGTACTAACAACTACCTCTCCCCCTGGTTTTAGGTTCACGTGTTCTAACAACTACCTCTCACCTCTGGTTCTAGGTTCACGTGTACTAACAACTACCTCTCCCCCTGGTTCTAGGTTCACGTGTACTAACAACAACCTCTCCCCTCTGGTTCTAGGTACACGTGTACTGACACAAACCTCTCATCTCTGGTTCTAGGTGGACACAGTCTTACGGTGACACAACTAAAGTTACCCTTTCAAGTAGACCTACGCGATGAGGCGACCTTGGTGTGCGAGTTTGACCTTGACGGCGAGGGACTGTACTCGGTCAAGTGGTACAAAGATGGCTTCGAGTTTTATCGATATTCGCCCGAAGATCGACCGCCTGAGCGAATGTTCGAGGTTCACGGTGTGTCTTTGAGCGTAAGTATAATTCGTTACAGTTGTGCAAGCACGTTTCGGATGGCTTTATACAAATTGATAACATAAATATAAAATTGTGTTGATAAATATTATAAATAATATTAATATCTATGAAAACCTCACAACAATGACATAGAGATTGTAACAGTTTTGAAACAATAATGAAATCCGATTGGCATAGTTACAGAAATAATGAACTAAAAGTACAATCACCAGCAAGCTTTATGAAAGAACATCTTTTCTGGAGTAAACCACAAAAGACTATTTTTGTATCCAGATATTCAGAATATTGCTATTTATTTTGTAGAATACAAAATAAAAACAACGAGTCTCCCCTATTGTTACTAACACATTCTCTCACAAGAACATATAACTTTTAAGAGTGCTCAGGTGATTGTATAAAAAATAACTTTTCAGCTTTGAAAGCAATGACGGCTTACCCGTAAGGGCTCACGGGCACGTGCCCTCCCCCCTCTCTCCTCCCGCCAACAATCACTCACATTACATTATGAGTTTTTGACTTGTGGTATATTTAAATAAAATCGAAAAGTTTGTATTTTTAATATGCACATTCAAATAAAAGCGCGGTGAGCGCTCTGCTCAACTTCTCCAGGCGGTGCCCGAAGTCTGCGACAGAGTGCGTCATAGGTGACGCGCCTTGCATTTTGTCGGGCAAATAATGAGTCTGAACTGATAGCGCACGCGCACTTTAATTTTTCTCGCGAACGAGCATTGAAGAACGCATGTGTTACGTTGACGTTCGGGTTCGGTTGGCCTATTCCACTGTATGGCATCACGAATAACTCATTTAAGCAAGTGATTGTGCTGACGGGTGATAGTCTTTCTGTTACATTAGTGCAGTGCGTGATGTTGTGTGGATTTTTACTTTGTAGTGTATAATGGCTGACAGTAGTGTAGCGTCGTCCAATAATTATGGATAGTGATATAGGTGATAGTATTTCGTGTTACACCAAAACAAAATGACTGAAGTATTATTCTTGAAAAATTAACATTTGAATTACGAAGCTCGATGGTTAGCGAAGATATAAGGTCCACCAAGACCAGACTTGTGCAATGTGCATTATAGTCAGCTATGCCAAGATAAAAATAAACCTTCTAATAGAACTTTTAACAAATCAACATACGAAAAATAAGAATGGATTTGCGGGTGTTAACTGATTTGCGCCCTGCCCATTTTAAACCCCACTAGCCGCCACTGTATTGAAAGTAATACAACCATGTTTCAGACAACATGATCTTGCCCGATAGCAGCTGTAAATGTGTATATATTATGTAATGTGTTGTGTATATATGAAGCACTTTTGCATTGTCACCGTTTTTAGCCCCTAGTTTCTCCTACATGTCCCTTTTCTTCAAGATCCTCCGGTTTAAACTCGGAATGAGTAGTTCCCACGGTAGCTCTTCCTGACTTCAGGGGCTACGAAGGCGCTTAATACTATTGAGTTTTCACCATAATTTGTCCTTCGGACCATAAGCCGGCAAACCATGACACATCAAAAAATATAAAACGTTATTCTTTCGAGTAATTAAAGTTAATAACTCAAAAATTAACATTTTACCCTCCAGTAATCCTTAGTACAAATAGTCTGAAATGTCATATTTTACATAAAAAGCGAAGAGAGACTTCCAACAGCCAAAACAGTGCTCAGTACTGATGCAGTGCAAAAGCTTAAACCTTTCAACCTGTGTTAATGTTCCTTGGAGGGTCGTTTCCTAGATTTACCGCCCTAAAACACGTCCAAGATCTTTGTGTCGTCGCTAAGTTCTTTGTTACGAGCCCATTTGAGGTCGCAATGATCGAGATGGTTTCTGTAGAGCCTCTTTGTGATATATCAGACGGTATCGCCTCTCTTCCAGCTCATCGGTTCTACGTTTATCGGCTGGATGGATTAACAGACTTGATGATCGGCTTTCATTGATTCCTGAACGAAGAACGACCTGGCTGATTCGTCCATCAAACAAATATGCTTTTAATCTTTTGAAAGAGTTTGGGCTTATTGGGGAAGAATTGTATATCTGTGGGGTTTATGTAACTAATTGGAGTTATTTGCAGAATGCAATCCTTGGAAGTCATTCTTCACTATTCCTATAGAAACATTTGTTTTTCTCCATTGAAATATAGTGCTGGTATTAATACCATTCATACGCAAACCTAAATTTAATTCTGCTCTATAACACACGCAAACTTTTGAGCTATTTATTTAAATATCTAATTAGACATTATTTATTTTTCATAATACATATTGTGAGAAGTCAAAATAACACAAAGATACTAGACAGCGCTGCTAAGCAACCTTCCTATAGCGCCATTGATGAGTTAACAATAAAAGAAAGCATTGCTTTCTGGTGGCATTGGCAGGAAAATAAACTGCTATGAGGAGTTGAGATGCAAATTGTTCATTGTTGTTTTATTGCCAAATCATCAATGGCGCTATAAGGAGGTTGCTTAGCAGCGCTATCTATGTGTTATTTCCTGCTTTATCTAACGCTTTGGATACAAAAAGGTGTCAAGGTGTCACTTCACATTTTGTTAATCTTTTCCACTCAAACAGGGAAGTAAACAGGACAAAGAACGTACATCTATCATCATATCATAAAAATATAAATAAAATGTGGCTTTATTACCGACTATCCCCCTCAAATGGGTATACTGTATATTTATTGCAACTTGGTTGTAGTATGAATACCAGTTACATTGCAGCAAATGGACGTTATAAACAGTTTCACGATAAAATCGGGGAAAGGAAAAATATCGAAATTTGTATCTTTAGAAAAATCAAACCATAACTTGATGAAGAAAACAAATATACGCTGCCAGTGTTTGTAAATATATCTATTTCATTCAAATGATTGAAACAATCAATATAAGGGTTCTAAAAGTGATGACATAAAGAAATTAACGCGAAAGTAGAATCTTATAATTCATCCAAATCTGATATAGTAGTAATCCCATATTTGTGATTCCAAGCAAATCCAAGAAAGCTTGAAAATGAAATAAGTAGTTTTATATTCCCGCAGTGTATGAATGGTGGTACAATGTCGTAGGGTTGTGGCTCCCAAACTGCTGCGGCTCTCTGAAACTGACGGGGTATTTGCAGCCGTTTGGAGTGCTGTTTGAGAGTGTCACCGTATATATTTTTGAGTGTGTGTGACCACTGAAGGAGGGAGGGTGTCTATTTTAAATTAATTGATAATCAAAGGGGCTTCTTATAAAAACCTAATTATGAATTGGAAATTGTATAGCCTTGTTTATGAATTAATAATTGCATTAATTGATGATACCATGTTATACGAAAGTGGCTTATAAGGCCTAAATGTGTAGTTAGACTTTGAAACTCTAGATGGGTCGAAGCGGCACCTACAGATTCGATAGTTGTTACGTCATAACACTTGTATTTGCTCCAGGGTCACAGGTCCAACACGACCCTGAGTGTCGTACGACTCAACAACCTGAGCTTCAACAGCAGCGGGACCTACAAGTGTGAGGTGTCTCCTTGTGAGGTGTCTGCTATCAGTAGTGTTAGTGACGTCATTACACTTGTGTTTGCTCCAGGGTCACAGATCCAACACGACCCTGAGTGTCGTACGACTCAACAACCTGAGCTTCAACAGCAGCGGGACCTACAAGTGTGAGGTGTCTCCTTGTGAGGTGTCTGCTATCAGTAGTGTTAGTGACGTCATAACACTTGTGTTTGCTCCAGGGTCACAGATCCAACACGACCCTGAGTGTCGTACGACTCAACAACCTGAGCTTCAACAGCAGCGGGACCTACAAGTGTGAGGTGTTTGCTTGTGAGGTGTCTGCTATCAGTAGTGTTAGTGACGTCATAACACTTGTGTTTGCTCCAGGGTCACAGATCCAACACGACCCTGAGTGTCGTACGACTCAACAACCTGAGCTTCAACAGCAGCGGGACCTACAAGTGTGTGGTGTTTGCTTGTGACGTGTCTGCTATCAGTAGTGTTAGTGACGTCATAACACTTGTGTTTGCTCCAGGGTCACAGATCCAACACGACCCTGAGTGTCGAACGACTCAAAAACCTGAGCTTCAACAGCAGCGGGACCTACAAGTGTGAGGTGTCTGCTATCAGTAGTGTTAGTGACGTCATAACGCTTGTGTTTGCTCCAGGGTCACAGATCCAACACGACCCTGAGTGTCGTACGACTCAACAACTTGAGCTTCAACAGCAGCGGGACCTACAAGTGTGAGGTGTCTGCTGAGGCTCCCAGATATCAAACAGACATCAAGGCAGGCAACGTGACTGTCATGGGTAAGAACTAAAAACATTATTTGAAAATCATATTCATATAAACTTATACTTTGTCATTACAATATTTTTCGCCTATATAATTTGCGTTGAGCGTAGTACATCTTGCTCCGATTATGTATTTTCCTTTATTGTTAGTTTTGTACAGTGATAATATAATTCTTTTTTCTAACTGTTATATCTTATAAGGTACCTTTCTGGACTACTTGCCATGATTTTTACAAAGTATACTAAACTGGTGAAATATGTGTCTACAGCCTTTAAAGCTATACATAAGAAGTGACACTAGAATAAATTAGACTCGCTTTTAGAGACATAGAAAATCAACAGGTAAAAGTGAATTACATGACAAAATTAGGGTATAATTTGTTGTACCGAGTGGTTCTTGAAGACAGAAGAAGATTCCCGAAGACTTACAGAACGGTGCCATAGTACCTCTTTTTAAGAAGGGGAAAAGAAACACGTTTAAAAACTATAGTGGTACTTATAAGTCATGGTGCAGAGATATATGAAAGAATAATAGAAAACAGATTAACGAGCAATATAGAGGCACAGATGAGAGAAGGTAGGTCGACAATTGATTTGATCTTTGATCTTTGATCCAAGGCATATTGCGATGAAATGCGAGGCAGGTCAAACCATGTGCATGACATTTCTAGATATATATAAAGCATACGATATGTCACAAACAAAGGACTGGGAGTGCCTTCGAATGAAAGGTATAAACGACAACATCTTATACCGATTAAAAAGTAAGTACAGAGAGGTGAGGTGGACCAGCTGTGTACAGACAAACCACAGACCTGCAGAGTGGTTTAGTATCAACTCCGGCCTGGGGCAAAGCCGCGTGTTCAAGTTGCCCCGACGAAAGTATTCTGATGCTTACGACACAGCCGAGTCCAAGGTGACAACTTGTCTACTTTGCTTATTCTTACCATCTAAACGTAAACAGGTCCATTGGGGATAATTTAAGACCTTCCGTTGGTTAACTGTAACGGTGAGTGTGGCCAAACCACCTGTGCACTCGACTAAGCCGAACCATGCATTAACGAATGTGTGAAGTAACGCCAGCTATCTGTTGATTTTCTTAAAATTGGCGCGGTTGAAAGAGGCAGTAGACAATGGCCTGAGATCGGTACGCGAATACCTTCGTTGGGGCCAATATATAGTGTTTCCCAGTGGCGTAGCGGAAGGCCCCGCAAACCCCGCGAAGCGGGGGCCCCCGATGATATAGATCGTATTTTATGAAAATTTCAAATAAGACAACAAATCAACTAAAATGTATTTTAAATAAAATTACAAAATTCGCGCCCTCCACCCCCCCCCCCCCCCAAAAAAAAAAAAAAAAAACGGAAAATGTTGTATCAGCCAGGAAATCAGTCACAGGTCTCAAGATTATTCACACAACTGTCAATTTGAATATCATATTCATTATAAAGAAGACAAGACACCATTGAATTCTCTCGACAACCAACAATTCCGTTTTTGAGTGCGAAATATTTAGACGCTATAGCGAGCCAAGTCATAAACGGATGGCTGCAGCTAAAAGGGTAATTGTGAGGGGATCGGTAGTGGGTGGCCATTTGGCATTTGGTCTGTGTTGGGTTGTATGCGAAATACGTGCTTATGAATAAAATTAATATTTACTTCCAACATGTTGAATGGTCTGTCTTTAACCACTACGGGCGGTGTGCTCCCTAAATTACACGATGCAATAAATATGACAGCAATGACTGTAAAGTGTAAACATTCGAGGACGGGACGGGGCCAGTCTTGCTCTCAAATTCTAAATTTTTGGGATCGTTCACGATTTTATACCGGATGTATGGGTTAGCGAAATGCACTTGTGTTGTAAAACTAACAGTCTGATGTCACCGACAATGCCAATGAACCTTAAATTTTACCCTTACCCCCACCAACAATAAACTTTGTTTTGTAGCTAGTTTCCACCCTTTACACAAAATTATTTCAGAGGTCAGTTTTCTCTCGGACTCCCTCACTGATAGAGGCATATCTCAGCGTGGGAGTGAGACTGTAGGTGATACGATTAATAAAGTGGTGTCAAATATGGTGCTGGATCGGATGTGTTGATAACAGTGCGCAAAGGTTACATTCTTATTGTGAATTGAGTGAAATCGTAGTAGTTTTGTGAATATGTGTTGAATGTTCTCTTCTGTGGGGAGTCACGAAGTGTTATGTTAGGTGTTTCTATTTTATTATTCTGTTACTATGTTATTTGTTAATATATATATTATTTACAATGAGTGGTAGAACTTATAAAAGTGCCCGTGACTGCAGCGGGTGCCGAAAGATCTTTTTCTAAATTAAAATTAATTAAAAACTATTTGCGAAGCTCAATGAGTGAGAATCGACTCAGTGGTTTGGCATTGCTCAGTATCGAGGGTGAAAGAACACGAAAGTTAAACATAGATACATTGTTCGACGAGTTCGCGGCCGCTAACGCACGCCGAAAAGCTCGATTTGCCAGACAATAATACACTAAAAGCCTAAACGGCTAGGAAACGTTCCAGAATTGCAGTTGGAGGATCAAAACGTAAGTTATTTGATTTATCAATACTTATAAGATTTATCATAATTGTTGTTGTTGTTGATGATATAATTAATATGTTATTATGGTTTCAGTAGATAAATGTATACATAATAGGGAACACGCGTATGAAAATTGTTATCGATTTTTAAATACCTTGTCTCTCATTTAATAATTTTGTGTCTTTGAAGTTTGAAAAACGGATCAGTCTATGCCTCAAAATAATTAGTTTAGTAACGATAAATAAAAGGGCGCGAAAAACGAGCCGCCGCCATGTAGAGTGGATTTGACGTCATGGTTTTGTACTGTGTACGCTCACCGCCTCAGCGATTGGTCTGTTCTGCCAAGTCTACAGAACCATTGCGTCACAGCCACCTGTACGCGTTTCAGATCCCCAGTTTAAACTTCATAGTCCTTTGCATAACGAGAATGACGGTATAAAATTTGGGTCAAAGGATGACATATATCAAATGAAAGCTTGAGACGAGTACTTTTCAAAAAACCATGATATACCTCTGGCAAATCCAGCTTTCTATGTCAAAACTAGGGTCAAAGGTCACATTTGTTATTTTTTAATAATTTTTAATTAAATAATGAAAAATGTTTGCAAGTTTAATCATACACTATTAGTAAGGTAAATTTATAATGTTTCTTTAAAAAAAATTAAATCACCCATTTAGCCTTTTTTGACCTTAATTGAGATCAATTACCTCAAAATGGGTAATTTTTTTAAATTTTCTTCGATTTATTGGCCAATATTCATTATATCAACGTACTTACTCATAAATACGTTAAAATGAATAGTTCTTATTGTTATCACATTGTTTTCACGGTATTCATTCAAAATGGCGGTCAAAGGTCAATAGGTAAGTATCGTCAAACTAGGTCTAGTAACTAAAATATTACTTGTGGGTACTCTAAAGACGCAGAATTTTAACTGCAATTACAATAACGAATAATAATATCATGTTTTAATCGTAAGAGAATGTAATCATCATATAACTTATAAACTACTTAAGATTGTTACTGAATTTCTAATTAATGTCCTCAGACATTAGGGTATTCTTGAATGGGTGTGCAACTGCAACAAAATACATTTTTAGAAAAGAGCATGACCATGCTGGGATACGTGATACTGATATGATAGTATGATATGATATCTGTCCTAGCAGTCACTGTCTAGTCGTCAAATTAATCAAAATTGAAGTCCAAATCACTCAAAATTGAAGTCGTCAGATTAATCACCTTCTGATTCACTGGAATTCTCATGCTGGGTACCGATATTTGGACAGTCCTTCAGCTTACACGCGTGGGTACACTTCAGCTGATTGGCCAAACACTCATAGGTCGGCATCTTGCAAACACGGCAACAGTTACAGGCTAGGAGATCCATAACGGTCAAAGGTACTGGAGTTACAATCATCCACTCGTTGCTCAGATCTCCTTCTGCCGTGGTTTTCCATCCATAGCCACACAGATCAGGAACATCAGGGTTGGCTTCCAAGCAACGTATCAATAGATCGTGTTTGGTTGATAACTCACAGTCGCAGGATATGAAGCAGTAAGCAATCGTTACAAGGTGGTAGCTGATTAGACTTCATATCATCACACTTCTAAAAAGCTCGTAGCGCAGCAGGTTGACGCATGACAGAGTCGTGGTCAAAGACGAGCAGAGTTTACAGAACAGTTTATGTAATCAAGTGTAAATAAATAACCAAAACCAAACTTGTTTTAGGTTTTGGTTATTAGTTAGCAGTAGTTGATTAGTAGTTATTATTAATGTATTGTTCATGTATTTTTCATGTTAATAATAAGAAAAAGTATGCTCCGCCTCAAGAACAGATCTTATTGGAGCATACAAATTTCATGATGTAACATCCTTGTATCCACCAATGGGAAAAATAAATAAAAACAAAACAAACAAACTCTTCGAGTTTGTTTGATGACATCGATAGAAACTCTCCAGTCCTGACCCATCTTGCTTAGCTTGACACAGAAATGCGATTTTGTATCATGATATTCAAAATTCTCTTTTTCCCTTTACCACTGAATGAGCTCACTCAGGTTGGAACTCATAGTCGTCCCCTACACCTATAGATGCGCCCGTTGTTAACAAGGTAACAGTTTCATACAGGTCATTTCCCATATAGAAAACATATCCATAGCAACATTGGGTGCCTCTAGGTGAAGTGGCCGACTATGAATTCCAACCTTTGTCACAATCAGTGCATGGAGGTCAGAGAGGGTATTACATACTTCGAATCCCAACGAACTCGCTAGTTTTTACACATCTTCGAAGTGTGTTTGATTTTTGGTAGTCAAGCGTCAACCAGCTGCCCTACGAGCTTTTTAAAAGTAAATGTGATGATATTAAGTCTAATCAGCTACCACATTGAAACGATTTTCTACTGCTTCAAATCCTGCGGCTGCGAGCTAACCACCAAACAGCGGTCTGGATACGTTGTTTGGACGCCAACCCTGATGTTCCTGATCCGCGTGGCTATGGATGGGAAACCACGGCAGAAGGAGATCTGAGCAACGAGTGGATGATTGGAACTCCAGTACCTTTGACCGTTATGGATCTCCTAGCCTGTAACTGTTGCCTGTTCCAACATTCTATAAAAAGACACTTTTAAGTAACATGTATGTATTCTGTGTTGAGAATAAAATTGTCTGAAAATGAAAATGAATGAATTTGCAAGATGCCAACATGCGAGTGTTTGGCCAATCAATAAAAGTGTACCCACGCTTGTAAGCTGAAGGATTGTACATATACCAGTACCAGTACCAGTAGCTAACATGAGAATACCAGTGAGTCAGCAGAAGGTGATTAATCTGACAACTTGGACAGTGACTGCTAAGGTAGTTATAACATAATACTAGTATCATATTCACGTATCTCAGCATGGGCATGCTCTTTTCTAAAAATGTATTTTGTTGCAATTGCACACCCATTTAAGAATACCCTGATGTCTGAGGACATTAATTAGAAATTCAGTAACAATCTTAAGTAGTTTATAAGTTATATGATAATTACATTCTCTTACGATTAAAACATGATATTATTATTCGTTATTGTAATTGCAGTTAAAATTCTGCGTCTTTAGAGTACCCACAAGTAATATTTTAGTTACTAGACCTAGTTTGACGATACTTACCTATTGACCTTTGACCGCCATTTTGAATGAATACCGTGAAAACAATGTGATAACAATAAGAACTATTCATTTTAACGTATTTATGAGTAATTACGTTGAAATAATGAATATTGGCCAATAAATCGAAGAAAATTTTAGAAATGACCCATTGTGAGGAAATTGACCCCAATCAAGGTCAAAAAAAGGTAAATAGGTAATTTAATTTTTTTTTAATAAACTTTATACATTTATCTTACTTAAAGAGTATTTTTAAACTTGCAAACATTTTTCGTTATTTAATTAAAAATTATTTAAAAAATTACAAATTTGACCTTTGACCCTGGTTTTGACATAGAAAGCTGGACTTGCCAGAGGTATATCATGGTTTTTTGAAAAGTACTTATCTCAAGCTTTCTTTTGATATATGTCATCCTTTGACCCAAATTTTATACCGACCAGGCCTTTTTCGAGCGTTATGCAAAGGACTATCAATAAATGCGACCAGATTAAACCTATTTAAAAATTTCTTTTTTACGTGCGACTTGCATTAATATACTTTTTGTGTCTGATACTATTAAACTAAGTGTTTGGTTTAACAAAAAAAATCGTACGCGTGTTGCCTATTATTACGTCGCGTGGAAGTGGTGGATATGGGGGGGGGGGGGGAAATAAGATCAAACGTTAATATGTTGCCATGTATGCTGTGAATTGTAGCTCGACATGACGACAACACAAATTGACGCACACAAACTACATTGTTTCGGTATTACATTCAGCCCACCACTTTTTCCTAAAACGCACCAAATGCACTCTAAAAACGTGCTTTCAAAATTTTTCGCCTGCGGCGCTTTTCATGGGCTCCGCCCCCCATACCCCCCGTGCTTGATCCTACCATGTCCAATGGCCAATGTCGCGGGGGGGCCCCCGACTTCTGCGCTACGCCACTGGTGTTTCCCATTATTCTTTACTATTGTCATGGATGAAATGGTAAAGAAAGTAGTCAGAATTGGAAGGACAATGATTTATGCTGATATCATAATATGGGAAGAGACACTTGAAGAGTTGCAAAAGAAAGTTATTATTTGGAAAACGGTTATTGAAATATTTGGACAGAACATCAGTATTGCAAAAAGTAAAATACTAGTCATGGAGAAAGTGGAAAAGGAACCAGAATAGCACCTAGAGAAAAAGTAAAGAAAGGAGAAAAGGGACTAAAAGAGACTATAGAATTTGCATACCTGTGAAGCATTATAACAAACAAGGCAAGAATGGACACTAAAATTTCCAAAAATGTTGCTCTGGCTAAACGTTTTTATCAAAAGTACGGACGCTACTGTGGGATACAGATGTCCCAATCAAATGTAAGTTGTTGGGTGATAAGGTGAAGTATCTGCCAATACTACTTTATGGGGAAATAACGCGAGTTTGACGAAAAGACATATCAGTAGAATGCAAGCAGTAGAAATAAAATTTGTAAGAATTATAGCTAGTAGATCAAAACTTGACAAAATTATAAATAAAGAATAAGAAAGGAATTTGTAGTGAAAAGCTTTTGTTCAAAGTAGGGAAAGAGTCGTGACTGAGCTTGTATGGACATGTGAAAAGAATGGTCAAGCAAAGAATAATAAGGGCGGAATTTGACAGAGGAAACGTAAATATTACAATATCGAGTAGACCAAGAGAAAATTGTCAGGACCAAAAGAAAAATGATTAAGAAAGGACAAGCGAGCTATGAGAAGACATCGAAGCACGGAGACTCTGGGAAGATCGAGGGAAATGGAGTGAATTAGTTGAAAGAAGTTGGAAAGATGAGGAAGAAAACAAGGTGGAAGAAGAGATATGACAAGACCTATAATATCTCTTCTTCCACTTCGTTGGCAAGCCGGTTTTAGCAAACTCTATGCCCAAGAATGTTATTGGCAACTCATCCCTTCACCCGATTTATTTTGAAAACAGGTGAATGAAATAAATATGTCTACACTATTTTCTACAACTCCAATTTTTAAACTGGGTTCGTTTCCCAGCCGGGCTTGTTTATTAATTTCTGGAATTAAAGAATAATACGCCCACGAGAGTAATCCATCATAAAATTGTACTTTAATTAACAGTAAATTTACACTTTTACGCATACGATACCAAACATAAGAATTATACACAAAATGAAATCTTAAAGGATAATAATATTTCCAAAACAGATTTCACGACATAACTTTTGTTTATTGTATTATATATTTTACATAATAAAAAAAGCATTGCTCCGAAAAAAGAAGTGCCAGAAAGCCAACACTAGAAATAACTTTAACTCAGTATAATAAGTATAATGTGGAATATGTAGCATATTGCGCAGTCAAGACATTAAACAACTGCAGATTATCTCAGAAACGAGAACAGAAAAACGCCAGTTTGATTGAACACGAGACGTCAATGAGTCCATTGCAGCCAGTGTTGAGTACTCCACATCTAGCTGCCTCTATCTTGGCAGGAGAGCCCTCACACCAGGGACTGTAGCCTATAGCGCTGGCCAGAGCTCCTGCAGGACACAGGATACATTAGTACACTCTAAGGATGCACATGAGTCCATTGCAGCCAGTGTTGAGTACTCCACATCTAGCTGCCTCTATCTTGGCAGGAGAGCCCTCACACCAGGGACTGTAACCTATAGCGCTGGCCAGAGCTCCTGCAGGACAAAGGATACATAAGTACACTCTAAGGATGCACATGAGTCCATTGCAGCCAGTGTTGAGTACTCCACATCTAGGTGCCGCTATATTGGTAGGAGACCCACACCAAGGACTGTAACCTATAGCGCTGGCGGGAGCTCCTGCAGGACATAGGATACATGAGTACACTCTAAGGATGCACATGAGTCCATTGCAGCCAGTGTTGAGTACTCCACATCTGGGTGCCGCTATATTGGTAGGAGAGCCCTCACCAAGGACTGTAACCTATAGCGCTGGCGGGAGCTCCTGCAGGACATAGGATACATTAGTACACTCTAAGGATGCACATGAGTCCATTGCAGCCAGTGTTGAGTACTCCACATCTAGGTGCCGCTATATTGGTAGGAGACCCACACAAAGGACTGTAACCTATAGCGCTGGCGGGAGCTCCTGCAGGACATAGGATATATAAGTACACTCTAAGGATGCACATGAGTCCATTGCAGCCGGTGTTGAGTACTCCACATCTAGGTGCCGCTATCTTGGCATGAGAGCCCTCACACCAAGGACTGTAACCTATAGCGCTGGCGAGGGCTCCTGCAGGACATAGGATACATCAGTACACTCTAAGGATGCACATGAGTCCATTGCAGCCAGTGTTGAGTACTCCACATCTAGGTGCCGCTATCTTGGCCGGAGAGCCCTCACACCAGGGACTGTAACCTATAGCGCTGGCGAGGGCTCCTGCAGGACATAGGATACATCAGTACACTCTAAGGATGCACATGAGTCCATTGCAGCCAGTGTTGAGTACTCCACATCTAGGTGCCTCTATCTTGGCAGGAGAGCCCTCACACCAGGGACTGTAGCCTATAGCGCTGGCCAGAGCTCCTGCAGGACACAGGATACATTAGTACACTCTAAGGATGCACATGAGTCCATTGCAGCCAGTGTTGAGTACTCCACATCTAGCTGCCTCTATCTTGGCAGGAGAGCCCTCACACCAGGGACTGTAACCTATAGCGCTGGCCAGAGCTCCTGCAGGACAAAGGATACATAAGTACACTCTAAGGATGCACATGCATGAGTCCATTGCAGCCGGTGTTGAGTACTCCACATCTAGGTGCCGCTATCTTTGCAGGAGAGCCCTCACACCAGGGACTGTAACCTATAGCGCTGGCGAGGGCTCCTGCAGGACATAGGATACATAAGTACACTCTAAGGATGCACATGAGTCCATTGCAGCCAGTGTTGAGTACTCCACATCTAGGTGCCGCTATATTGGTAGGAGACCCACACCAAGGACTGTAACCTATAGCGCTGGCGGGAGCTCCTGCAGGACATAGGATACATAAGTACACTCTAAGGATGCACATGAGTCCATTGCAGCCAGTGTTGAGTACTCCACATCTAGCTGCCTCTATCTTGGCAGGAGACCCACACCAAGGACTGTAACCTATAGCGCTGGCGAGGGCTCCTGCAGGACATAGGATACATAAGTACACTCTAAGGATGCACATGAGTCCATTGCAGCCAGTGTTGAGTACTCCACATCTAGCTGCCTCTATCTTGGCAGGAGAGCCCTCACACCAGGGACTGTAACCAATAGCGCTAGCCAGAGCTCCTGCAGGACAAAGGATACATCAGTACACTCTAAGGATGCACATGAGTCCATTGCAGCCAGTGTTGAGTACTCCACATCTAGGTGCCGCTATCTTGGCAGGAGAGCCCTCACACCACGGACTGTAACCTATAGCGCTGGCGGGAGCTCCTGCAGGACAAAGGATACATAAGTACACTCTAAGGATGCACATGAGTCCATTGCAGCCAGTGTTGAGTACTCCACATCTAGCTGCCTCTATCTTGGCAGGAGAGCCCTCACACCAGGGACTGTAACCTATAGCGCTGGCGAGGGCTCCTGCAGGACATAGGATACATCAGTACACTCTAAGGATGCACATGAGTCCATTGCAGCCAGTGTTGAGTACTCCACATCTAGCTGCCTCTATCTTGGCAGGAGAGCCCTCACACCAGGGACTGTAGCCTATAGCACTGGCCAGAGCTCCTGCAGGACATAGGATACATAAGTACACTCTAAGGATGCACATGAGTCCATTGCAGCCAGTCTTTAGTACTCCACATCTAGGTGCCGCTATCTTGGCAGGAGACCCACACCAGGGACTGTAACCTATAGCGCTGGCGAGGGCTCCTGCAGGACATAGGATACATAAGTACACTCTAAGGATGCACATGAGTCCATTGCAGCCAGTGTTGAGTACTCCACATCTAGCTGCCTCTATCTTGGCAGGAGACCCACACCAAGGACTGTAACCTATAGCGCTGGCGAGGGCTCCTGCAGGACATAGGATACATAAGTACACTCTAAGGATGCACATGAGTCCATTGCAGCCAGTGTTGAGTACTCCACATCTAGCTGCCTCTATCTTGGCAGGAGAGCCCTCACACCAGGGACTGTAACCAATAGCGCTAGCCAGAGCTCCTGCAGGACAAAGGATACATCAGTACACTCTAAGGATGCACATGAGTCCATTGCAGCCAGTGTTGAGTACTCCACATCTAGCTGCCTCTATCTTGGCAGGAGAGCCCTCACACCAGGGACTGTAACCTATAGCGCTGGCGAGGGCTCCTGCAGGACATAGGATACATAAGTACACTCTAAGGATGCACATGAGTCCATTGCAGCCAGTGTTGAGTACTCCACATCTAGCTGCCTCTATCTTGGCAGGAGAGCCCTCACACCAGGGACTGTAGCCTATAGCACTGGCCAGAGCTCCTGCAGGACATAGGATACATAAGTACACTCTAAGGATGCACATGAGTCCATTGCAGCCAGTCTTTAGTACTCCACATCTAGGTGCCGCTATCTTGGCAGGAGACCCACACCAGGGACTGTAACCTATAGCGCTGGCGAGGGCTCCTGCAGGACATAGGATACATAAGTACACTCTAAGGATGCACATGAGTCCATTGCAGCCGGTGTTGAGTACTCCACATCTAGCTGCCTCTATCTTGGCAGGAGAGCCCTCACACCAGGGACTGTAACCTATAGCGCTGGCCAGAGCTCCTGCAGGACACAGGATACATAAGTACACTCTAAGGATGCACATGAGTCCATTGCAGCCAGTGTTGAGTACTCCACATCTAGCTGCCGCTATCTTGGCAGGAGACCCACACCAAGGACTGTAACCTATAGCGCTGGCGAGGGCTCCTGCAGGACATAGGATACATAAGTACACTCTAAGGATGCACATGAGTCCATTGCAGCCAGTGTTGAGTACTCCACATCTAGCTGCCTCTATCTTGGCAGGAGAGCCCTCACACCAGGGACTGTAACCTATAGCGCTGGCGAGGGCTCCTGCAGGACATAGGATACATAAGTACACTCTAAGGATGCACATGAGTCCATTGCAGCCAGTGTTGAGTACTCCACATCTAGGTGCCGCTATATTGGCAGGAGAGCCCTCACACCAGGGACTGTAGCCTATAGCGCTGGCCAGAGCTCCTGCAGGACAAAGGATACATAAGTACACTCTAAGGATGCACATGAGTCCATTGCAGCCAGTGTTGAGTACTCCACATCTAGGTGCCTCTATCTTGGCAGGAGAGCCCTCACACCAGGGACTGTAGCCTATAGCGCTGGCGAGGGCTCCTGCAGGACATAGGGTACATTAGTACACTCTAAGGATGCACATGAGTCCATTGCAGCCAGTGTTGAGTACTCCACATCTAGCTGCCTCTATCTTGGCAGGAGAGCCCTCACACCAGGGACTGTAACCTATAGCGCTGGCCAGAGCTCCTGCAGGACAAAGGATACATAAGTACACTCTAAGGATGCACATGAGTCCATTGCAGCCAGTGTTGAGTACTCCACATCTAGGTGCCTCTATCTTGGCAGGAGAGCCCTCACACCAGGGACTGTAGCCTATAGCGCTGGCGAGGGCTCCTGCAGGACATAGGGTACATTAGTACACTCTAAGGATGCACATGAGTCCATTGCAGCCAGTGTTGAGTACTCCACATCTAGCTGCCTCTATCTTGGCAGGAGAGCCCTCACACCAGGGACTGTAACCTATAGCGCTGGCCAGAGCTCCTGCAGGACACAGGATACATAAGTACACTCTAAGGATGCACATGAGTCCATTGCAGCCAGTGTTGAGTACTCCACATCTAGCTGCCTCTATCTTGGCAGGAGAGCCCTCACACCAGGGACTGTAACCTATAGCGCTGGCCAGAGCTCCTGCAGGACACAGGATACATAAGTACACTCTAAGGATGCACATGAGTCCATTGCAGCCAGTGTTGAGTACTCCACATCTAGGTGCCGCTATCTTGGTAGGAGACCCACACCAAGGACTGTAACCTATAGCGCTGGCCAGAGCTCCTGCAGGACATAGGATACATGAGTACACTCTAAGGATGCACATGAGTCCATTGCAGCCAGTGTTGAGTACTCCACCTCTAGGTGCCGCTATCTTGGTAGGAGACCCACACCAGGGACTGTAACCTATAGCGCTAGCCAGAGCTCCTGCAGGACACAGGATACATAAGTACACTCTAAGGATGCACATGAGTCCATTGCAGCCAGTGTTGAGTACTCCACATCTAGGTGCCGCTATCTTGGTAGGAGACCCACACCAAGGACTGTAACCTATAGCGCTGGCCAGAGCTCCTGCAGGACATAGGATACATGAGTACACTCTAAGGATGCACATGAGTCCATTGCAGCCAGTGTTGAGTACTCCACCTCTAGGTGCCGCTATCTTGGTAGGAGACCCACACCAAGGACTGTAACCTATAGCGCTGGCGAGGGCTCCTGCAGGACATAGGATACATGAGTACACTCTAAGGATGCACATGAGTCCATTGCAGCCAGTGTTGAGTACTCCACATCTAGGTGCCGCTATCTTTGCAGGAGAGCCCTCACACCAGGGACTCTAACCTATAGCGCTGGCGAGAGCTCCTGCAGGACATAGGATACATTAGTACACTCTAAGGATGAGACGTCAAGGAGTCCATTACGTCAGTTAAAATTATTCACTTTTTAACGTTAAAAAAGTCAATAGCTAAACAACTATACATTTTTAATAGAACATCTTATTACGGACTATAGATTCCATCAACGAACTCGTGCCGCTATAACCGAGATAGTACTACCTGGCGTGTGCCGCTACTTCACTCACCAGTGGGAGTGACCTGAAACTCGCCGTTCGTGCCGCTATAACCGAGGTAGTACTGCCTGGCGTGTGCCACTACTTCACTCACCAGTGGGAGTGACCTGAAACTCGCCGTTCGTGCCGCTATAACCGAGATAGTACTACCTGGCGTGTGCCGCTACTTCACTCACCAGTGGGAGTGACCTGAAACTCGCCGTTCGTGCCGCTATGACCGAGGTAGTACTGCCTGGCGTGTGCCACTACTTCACTCACCAGTGGGAGTGACCTGAAACTCGCCGTTCGTGCCGCTATAACCGAGGTAGTACTGCCTGGCGTGTGCCACTACTTCACTCACCAGTGGGAGTGACCTGAAACTCGCCGTTCGTGCCGCTATAACCGAGATAGTACTACCTGGCGTGTGCCGCTACTTCACTCACCAGTGGGAGTGACCTGAAACTCGCCGTTCGTGCCGCTATAACCGAGGTAGTACTGCCTGGCGTGTGTCACTACTTCACTCACCAGTGGGAGTGACCTGAAACTCGCCGTTCGTGACGCTATAACCGAGGTAGTACTGCCTGGCGTGTAACACTACTTCACTCACCAGTGGGAGTGACCTGAAACTCGCCGTTCGTGCCGCTATAACCGAGGTAGTACTGCCTGGCGTGTGCCACTACTTCACTCACCAGTGGGAGTGACCTGAAACTCGCCGTTCGTGCCGCTATAACCGAGGTAGTACTGCCTGGCGTGTGCCACTACTTCACTAACCAGTGGGAGTGACCTGAAACTCGCCGTTTGTGCCGCTATAACCGAGGTAGTACTGCCTGGCGTGTGCCACTACTTCACTCACCAGTGGGAGTGATCAAACTCGCCGTTCGTCTCGCTATAACCGAGATTGTACTGCCTGGCGTGTGCCATTTCTTCACTCACCAGTGGGAGTGACCTGAAACTCGCCGTTCGTGCCGCTATAACCGAGATAGTACTGCCTGGCGTGTGCCACTACTTCACTTACCAGTGGGAGTGACCTAAAACTCGCCGTTCGTGCCGCTATAACCGAGATAGTACTGCCTGGCGTGTGCCACTACTTCACTCACCAGTGGGAGTGACCTGAAACTCGCCGTTCGTGCCGCTATAACCGAGGTAGTACTGCCTGGCGTGTGCCACTACTTCACTAACCAGTGGGAGTGACCTGAAACTCGCCGTTTGTGCCGCTATAACCGAGATAGTACTGCCTGGCGTGTGCCACTACTTCACTCACCAGTGGGAGTGACCTGAAACTCGCCGTTTGTGCCGCTATAACCGAGGTAGTACTGCCTGGCGTGTGCCACTACTTCACTAACCAGTGGGAGTGACCTGAAACTCGCCGTTTGTGCCGCTATAACCGAGATAGTACTGCCGGGCGTGTGCCACTACTTCACTCACCAGTGGGAGTGACCTGAAACTCGCCGTTCGTGCCGCTATAACCGAGGTAGTACTACCTGGCGTGTGCCGCTACTTCACTCACCAGTGGGAGTGACCTGAAACTCGCCGTTTGTGCCGCTATAACCGAGATAGTACATCCAGCTGGCGTCGGATCCCGTCACCTCGTGAGGTTCGTCTTTAAGGAACTTGAGTAAGTCCTCTTTGCTTGCGTCATTGTTGAGGACGGCGAGGAATCCCCCTTCCTCTTCGCAGATCGTCTTCGCGTCCTCCCATGTCGCCCCAACGTTGTGGAACTTGAACTCTCCGTTGTCTGTTCGCTTCCAGTCGTCCGCCAGGGTCTCGGCCGAGGCCTTGTCCAAGGCGACTGAGGAGAGATGCGCGCGTCATATACACTTAGCGTTGTTTGCAACCACGTTAAGGCTGGTCCACACAGATTTTTAAGACATACAATTTAAGGTTTAACGCGTAGTCGTAAAGTTGGATCATAGGAAACACGTACTGGCGTTCACACAAAGTTTTAGTTTTACGACGTTGTTTTCATTGTTATTTTTAAAACAACGTCTTAAAACCTTATGCATTATGTCTTCAAAATCTGTTTTTACCAGCCTTAACAAAGCGTGAAAAATTAATGGCAAATACTTAAGAAATGTCATATCGGTTAGACACACTGAAACATTAAGAGTACTGTCTTCTATGATTCACAGCCTTTAACATTTGTATTTAACAAGCGTAAAAGTATATTTCATGCCGTCAGCAACACACAACTGTAACCTAACGATAAAACTATGCCTATGGTTATAGCTAGAACGTTATAAAATATTTATTCTCAAAATTTTCTTTTTTTGTGCGTTACGTAGACAATATATGGATCTGAACAGTACCATTGCTTCACAGTTTTCAACCTTATTGAGTTAATTTTACATATATTCTTAAGTGGTTTTAAGCAACGCATTATTCACTTTCTTTGCGTAATACCCGATTTTAATCTGTATAAATTGCTTTAAAATGATTTTCAATTGTCCCAAAAGAAAATGAAAATATTTGTCATCTTTTAGAGAGTTTAATGCTTTTTTTATGAATGTTTTTTATTCCAATAAATATTTCAGTTTTTCAGATGTTCTTAATTGGTTGTGGAAGGTGGCCAGCAACATCACATTACAAAAGTTAATTTACATATCTAAAACGGATATGTGACTGGAACAAGGACATATTCTGAGAGAACACTACATTCTCTACAAGATGACAATATTTTTAATTACATTTGGGATAATTTAAGCACATTTTAATGAAATTTTAAAAGACCGAAATCGGGAGTTCCGCGTTCTAGGTGGACAAACAGACATAGAATGTCATCGTGTTTGGGGCTTTGCAGGTGAAAATGATACTACACAGATATAATGTTGGTGTGGGATCCGACAGCTTACCTTAATTTTAACATAAAGAATTTGAGAGTTGAAACTTGAAAGTATATATTGAAGAAATAATACAATAATAATGAGACGTTTCGACACGATGTCTAGATCACTCAATATCAATGTGTACTACTTTTTGTATGTGCCCACCATTATAGCGACCACACAAATGTTATATTAAATTTAAACAATAATATTCAGCGCTAAATACATAACACAATATTATAGTCATATATACAACTAATGAAAAATGCGCATCCGCATCCGCATCCGCAACCCACGGGCACATGGGAAATACGCGCGGTTGTGTTTACTGCAAGGAATTTGGTCGAGATCCGGATTTGCATTGGGTACACTCCTTATACCTTGTCTTTACTTGGTACTTAGTTTTTCATAAACTTAGCTCCTTCTTCACTAAGTGAATCGTGTGTGTCTTCACGTGGCTGAAAATATGCAGTATGCGAGGCAGTGAAGCGATGGTCTAGTAACCAAAGAGTTTACACACGTCAAGGAAGAGGAAAGAACCTTATGTGATTACAATATTAGTTTGAGGTTATAGCAGACTTTATTTCATTTTCATATTTGAGGCGTTTGGTGTTTAATGCCGCGTCAACATCTTGGTTATTTGCGCCTCGAGGCTTACAGAATTAAAAATATGGTTGTTGAAGATATAATATTTCGTAACTTTTCCAAATCACCAACTATCCAAACCTAAACTGAAGAACAACACTAATTGGGGGGGGGGGGGGGGGGGTCGTATCTTGTCAACGAGAACATGGACGAGGTCTCATGTCAACCAAGATCCGTAAATCCCCTGACGGAGGCTCGTCGAACTCCCAAGTCAGGTCGTCCCATCCATTTCCACAATGTTTAATCAAATGTTATTCAAATGGAAGAATCATTCAGAAGATTCAAATGAATTAATTTGTCGAAACGAATTCTGGCTCAAAACCGCATTACATTAAAATAATTAAATAATACTTGCCTATCTACATTTTTAAGTGAAGTATTCTGAAATCTAATTTTGCAAAATAAATAAGTAGATTTAAGTAATAAACCAGTTTTTTCTGTGGGCACGAGAATGGCGATTTTCGTGCCCATGAGAAGACCTTTATTTGCGGTTTACCGAGCCTCCGCCTTTGGATCGACGGACCTTGATGTCGACTAAGGGCCCCCTTTATGCTAAACTAAAGGCTGGTCCACACAGATTTTTAAGACAAACGATTTAAGGTTTAACGCGTAGTCGTAAAGTTGGATCATAGGAAACAGGTACTGGCGTTCACACAAAGTTTTAGCTTTAATGCTACGTTTACAGCTACGCGTTGCGAGCGAAGCGAGGGCGCGAGCTCCAATCAGCGGGCGGCCACTGATTGGAGCTCGCGCCTTCGCTTCGCTCGCAACGCGTAGCTGTGAATCGACTATAAGACGTTGTTTTCATTGTTATTTTTAAAACAACGTCTTAAAACCTTATGCATTATGTCTTCAAAATCTGTGTGGACCAGCCTTAAGAATTGCCAACTATGACTCGCAATATATAATGTCACGTGAACGTATAAGTCCTTTGAAAACTAAGATCGGGGAAAGGTACAAGTCCCGGAAGAAAAACCGCACGAAATTAACGTTTTTAGTAATGTATATAAAAAGCTAAATACACTATTAAAAAGTGGTAGCCTAAATGAGCACATTGTGGTTTTGTAAGAACTAAAAACTGAATTGTAAGTTTTAAATATTTTTATCATTACCAAATAAGTATTCATTTTTAACTATTTATATTCCCAATAATAACCGTAATGATGAAAATATCTATTATTTTTTTAATCTTGTTTCAGTTCTTACAAAACCATAATGCGCGCATTTAATAGTGTGAAGCGTTCTCAAGATATTAATACAACACGTTAATTTCACGTGGTTTCAAAAGTGAGTCTACCGTAACAAGTGAAGACGAGGTGTATAAGACTGTGAAGTAAGCTACCCTGGTCTACTCACTTATTTCAATGGGGGGCTCCGTCATGTCCCCCCTGTCCGCCAGCGTAGTATCCTCCTCGATCCTCAGCGTCGCATCAACAGTGGTCTCCTTTATCTCCCCGATAGCGGGGGTCGTACTGAGCGCCACCCGCCGGTTACCAACCGAGTACCCGTACACCGGGTTGCTCGGGTACGCGTCATTCTGTTTTGGAGGGAAGAATCTCCGTCGGTAACTGACGTGGAACCGGTAACCACGGGGTATACGATCGAGTGAGGTTTCCTGCCCCTCGACCTTGAGAACCAAAGAGAACAGGTAACTACGGTAACTACGGGGTATCCGATCGAGTGAGGTTTCCTTCCCCTCGACCTTGAGAACCAAAGAGAACAGGTAACTACGGTAACCACGGGGTATCCGATCGAGTGAGGTTTCCTTGCCCTCGACCTTGAGAACCAAAGAGAACAGGTAACTACGGTAACTACGGGTATCCGCTCGAGTGAGGTTTCCTTCCCCTCGACCTTGAGAACCAAAGAGAACAGGTAACTACGGTAACTACGGGTATCCGCTCGAGTGAGGTTTCCTGCCCCTCGACCTTGAGAACCAAAGAGAACAGGTAACTACGGTAACTACGGGTATCCGCTCGAGCGAGGTTTCCTTCCCCTCGACCTTGAGAACCAAAGAGAACAGGTAACTACGGTAACTACGGGTATCCGCTGGAGTGAGGTTTCCTTCCCCTCGACCTTGAGAACCAAAGAGAACAGGTAACTACGGTAACTACGGGGTATCCGCTCGAGCGAGGTTTCCTTCCCCTCGACCTTGAGAACCAAAGAGAACAGGTAACTACGGTAACTACGGGGTATCCGCTCGAGCGAGGTTTCCTTCCCCTCGACCTTGAGAACCAAAGAGAACAGGTAACTACGGTAACTACGGGGTATCCGATCGAGTGAGGTTTCCTTCCCCTCGACCTTGAGAACCAAAGAGAACAGGTAACTACGGTAACTACGAGGTATCCGCTCGAGCGAGGTTTCCTTCTCCTCGACCTTGAGAACCAAAGAGAACAGGTAACTACGGTAACTACGGGGTATCCGCTCGAGCGAGGTTTCCTGCCCCTCGACCTTGAGAACCAAAGAGAACAGGTAACTACGGTAACTACGGGGTATCCGCTCGAGCGAGGTTTCCTGCCCCTCGACCTTGAGAACCAAAGAGAACAGGTAACTACGGTAACTACGGGGTATCCGCTCGAGCGAGGTTTCCTGCCCCTCGTCCTTTAGAACCAAAGAGAACAGGCATACATGGAGTGGTGTAAAATAAATAATATTTAAGTAATTCCATACCGATGGCGATGGTTCAGAGGTAGCACTCGATGCTTCATTCCGGGAGGTCGCCGGTTCGATACCCGCTACCGGCAATCCTACTTGAAGTTTTCTCTGAAGTTTTCATCAGTCGTAAAACGAAAGCCGCGATTGAGTCAATTTACTATTTTAGTCTTGTCAAATTAACTTGTAAGGTGTGGTCGTCACGGATTATGTTATAGGGTAGTGACGCGTGTGACAACTACCAACCTAAATCTAGTTGCATCCCGTTCTCTTGTCTCAGGTATTGTAATGATAATATCGCTCGCATGTTGTCAGACGTGGTTGGGTCGCATTCCATTCACGGTCGGTGCAGTCAGTGCAGTGGACAATAGCAATGAAGGTATCGGGATATCCCGCAGTGAATACCGTTGGAATAGACGGTGTGCGTGGAGCGACCGTCCCTTATCAGAATTTTAGGGGACACCTTGGTTCTTACGGCGTGGCCAGTATAGCATTTTGACAACTTTCCTATGTAGAACAATACCTTCATTAGTCAGGGGCATGAATTGTCGCTTGGCCAGCTTTCCGACGAAAACATAATTATTATGGAATGCTTCTTGCCACCAGTTTCATAAAACTATGTAAATTATACAGCCACGGCCCTAAGGTGCGTTGCAGTCTACGCGTTATTGTCAAGCTCTTCGTTATTTCTATCTGAATACTCGATGAGACGAACTCCGTCAAGTTATTTCTAAATAGCATTTTACTCGATGTACATGATTCCACTTGAAAACATTATGAGATAAAACTCTTTTTCGTCAATGTGAACGACGTTCCTTAAAATCTACTGCTATTGTTAAGTGGTAGCCAGAGATGCAAGTGCTATCCAATAACCAATCAGTTGGCGAGCTAATTGCTTACTTTTGGTAACGTATCCTCTACCACTTGGCTAACTCTTGGCTGTCGCACGGATACCCCTTGACATCTAAGTTACCCATATGACATCCAAAGTAAGTTAATCACTCGCCAAGTAATTCTCGGCGATGCAAAAGTTGGCCAAATGGCAGGTAATGTTTGCCCAAAAAGTATTATTTTAATACAGAAACACTACTTAGTGAGTTTTAGCTGCATTTGGCGAACTTTTAGCCACTTTTTCTTAGACTACTGCTTACTATTTGCGAACAATTGGGTACTGCTTGGCTACTATATGGCTAACAAACGTTTCTCCTGTCCTGGGAGTATTAATTATCCGAGGACAAATAATACAGTACGAATTTCGATGATGTATATAGAGTAAAATTTATATAGCAAAGCGGGACAGTAAAAGAGATTATAGAAACACATTATAGGAGAGTAAAAGAGAGTAAATGAAATGTATTATTACCTGATCTTCGGGCAAAATATCGTCCATTGCAGCCACACAACTAAGAATAGTTAGCAATATGCCGAGTTCCATTATCAATGTGGTCATCAATGTTATCAATATGTATTCAAGAGACTCACATTCCAAGTGCAAAGTGTGGGGTAGATGGCGAACCTAAGTACTGCTTGAGACCATGCTGAACGTCACAGTATTATACGTGTTAATCGGGCAAGATTTGGTCCGTTTACTCCAAGCCATGAGAAAGCACGAAAACGTGCATTCGAACCAAACAAGATAAATGTTTTCACAATGGATAACGTTATCATTCTCGTTGCACAACTGACTATGTGAAACTGTTTTCATCTAAATAAACGTACTTTAATTGTGGCGTTAAACATAATAATGCCTCGCAAAATGCACTAAAATTATTCTGAAACAAAATGGGAGTTGAAAACTGCCAAAACAAAAAAATATTGTAAATCGCTTGAGAATAACCTACACCAAAATCGAATTTTTCTATAATTCTATGCTTGAGCAAAGGTTTTTACAATAATTACATTACGTTGAAGACAGATAGTGTTCAAGTAGGTAGGTAACTTTATATTACATTATAAAAAAGATGGCGTGTTTACAACATTTATATATAACATTTATACATCTATATATAAGCACGTAATGAAATAAATATGTAGTGACACATATAAATATAGGAAACTTGTGATGTCAATGATTCATCTGAAAGACGAAAAATGGATTGTTTGAACTTTGAAGTCATTGATCTGTCTGAATTATTTTTATATGATCACATTATTTATGAACATTTAAGATTAACAAAAACTTTACTCTAAATGTCGTCTGAGTCAATCGTTACTTTAATCTAATTCTTTAACCCATTTTTAGTAAACTCTTGAGTCTGTGTCGATCATCATGTTCTTCCGTCTTAAACACTATACCATATTTTCGTCTTCTGACATAACTTGCATTTTTTTTTTAAGTAATGCTACAATGTATAAATATAAACTGTCAAGTTGTGTATCTTGCGTATAGAGTGTATCAAATTTAGAGAGAGTCGCGTTTCTAAAATCTAATATATTTAAAGGCGCCTTATCATGATGGATTGATGTTAATAGACTTATAGGAAGGATGGAGCCGCGCCGCCGTTCTGCGTCTCCAGGAAAGTTTATCAGATTGACCCTATCTCATCAATCACTTAGGTTGATCGGCTGGATCAGCACGCTGACTCACAGAGGCTGTGGTAGCGGTACGTGAAAACAAGGAGCATATTACCTTTAAAGCAAACCACTTTGCACAGTTGTTCTATAGGCCTGTAGAAGTGATTTGACCCGCAGCACCTAAAATTTCATCCCTTAGGGTTCAGAATTTCGGCCATTTTCGAAAATGGCGGCTTAAATTATTAAATCTTCAAAATTGGAGCACGAGTGCAGTATAGAGGTCGTTTTCGCATGACTGGGGTGTGAGAAAATCGACAGTTGCCATGTTACGGTTGTAGGTTTCGTCGATAAGGCCCTGGTGCCGCCATATTTAAATTTCAGGGCCTAACTTTTTAGCTGTTGGCATCCTGGGAATGTGGTTGAGTTTGGTGTCGTTTTCGGGTACTTTCGGACGTCTAAATACTATAGTTGATTTATGAACGTCCTACATGACCCCCTTATCATAATTAACCGCCATTTTGAAAAATGGGGCCACCCTTAGGTTCTTGTTTGTATATGAACAGAGTGTACGTGGTCGTTTTCGGGTATTTACGCACGTCTAATACTATAGTAGACTTATGAACGGTCTACATGACACCCTTTTCATAATGAACCGCCATTTTGGAAAATGGCGCACACTCTTAACCTCTTGGTGGTCTATGAACAACGTCTACCGTGGTGGGGCTATCAAAGTAAGATATTTTCTGAGCGCTGAACTTACCTGAATTCTCAGAATTGTTTTCTTTTGTACAAATACCATCGTTATATGGAGATGAGAGCTAACATATTTCTTTAAAACGAAATAAATGATCACACTGGAAAAACATTACGTCCAATATATGTACACTGCAATGTGGGGATGGCAAGGGGATGGCTCAAACTTCAGTAGGTGCAAAGGCGCCATCTATATCTTCGTCGGGGTCCTCTCCAGGGCCTTCATACTCTGCAGGGCCTTGGGTCTCTTCAGAGCATTGATATCTTGCGCCGTAAAAGAACAAAGTAACGGCGTGTAAGCTGATAAGAAATGTTAGGTCCGTTCAATAGTCTTCAATTCTTATTGCGTAATTTACCTGATGTTGCTGCACTCTCCCATTGACTCTCCCTTACACATCTTGCAGGCAGGTGTACAAGGCAGTGAGTTCCTTCGGCAAATACATTTGATGGTCTCACACCGTGAGCCTCATCCGCATCTGTCCAGGGATCGACATGCCTCCCAGATGCTTGGTTTTTAGACCACAACGGTGACCACTCATTGCCAACTTGCGACCATCCCTAGTTGGCAGGTGAGGGGAGGTCTGACTGGTCCACTCTGTCTGCCCGACCCCAGATCTGGCCAGCCTGGTATGGTGCTCTCAACGCATGCTCGTGCAGGGCCGCACAAGTTGGTGGGATCAGGGCAGTGGCTTGGCTTTCAGTGGCGAAAAGGTGTTTTCTGGCCTTGTTGACATGCTCGGTACAGTTAACTACGTACAATCGTACGACGTAGCGTTCAAAAGCAAACAAGATATCGTCACCGGACACCTCGCAGGGAAGGGACAGGTACCGAAATGCTTCCGTGGTATTGTCTGTCCACGCTTTCCACGCCGAGCGCTTGCTCTTTGACGCGAAGGACGACACGGTGTCGTACCCAGAGAATGCAATGGAAGCCCCTCAAAGCAACAGCTTTGTCCTCTCCAAGGTGATGAGCGATGGAATGAACATTTAGTCTATATAGCGACACGTTTTGGCACATCCGTAGAGAAGCCACAGCTGTTCCAGACCCAGAGGTTCCAATGAATGGAAGAAAGAGATGGCCAGAACCACAATATCCGTGTCTGAGAAGCGGATCAGTATTGATTTGGCGCCATGGAGCACCATCTCTTTCGTGCATGAAGATTCAGCCGTCCGCCTCTTTCATTCTAGCACAGGACACGCCGTGTAGGTCGGTTGGAAAGCTACCAGCAGGTATCACCTACGGTCGTTACTACATGGAGACCATCCATTTCATCAAGCACGGATCTAGCCATGAAACTAAAGAGCTCCTGCTTATTGGACGCGTTTCGCAGGTAGTCCTCCCAATTTGTTGGCAACGAACCTGAACAAATAAAGTTAGCGTTAACAGCAGCTCGATAAATTAAATATAATTACGAGCAAATAAGTAAAATTTTACCTCTGTTTGGTATATCTTGTCTACGTATCCCAGAACCACGGCTTTTTCGCGCTTTGTTTTTAAAACTGTCAGGGTGGTACAGATCCCATGCCAAGTCAACGCGTTGGGCAGCGAGACTCTCAGCAATTCTGAGAATGTGACCTTTAACTTGATTACTGAAGTAGTCTGGAAATGTTCTTAGACCGGGGCGTGGTTTGACCATGTGGACATACTGTGCCCCATCAAAGATGACTCCATCACACTTTACTGGATTGATAGTTATGTTAGTAGACGCCACCAGGCTTTCAAGTATCATAGCCAAATCAGCCTTCATGCTAGCACGCAGCTCTCCATTGACACACAAGGAAGGTGGGAATATCTGATTTTCAAACTGGAAGAAAACGTGAAGATCTAGGTCCCGTGTGGTACTGACAATGAAAAGCCTAGAAAAAAGCTGAACGTCGGCTCTCAGAATGCTAACTGCACTGGTCTGTAGCTTTTTCTGTGCCGCAAATATCAATCTGTTTACTTGCTTGATTGGCTTGTAAAGAGGTTTGGTGTTATCAACAAACCTCTCTTTTACAAAATGTACGTACATTTTGGCACCGGTTTTCTCTATTGCTTTGAGAGTGTCAACACCTCCCTTGTCTACCACCACCTGTGTGTCTAAAGCAATTAAGTGTTCCTCTTTTATTTCAAAGGGATTTTCATGTTGAAGGAACGTGTCCTTAAAAGCAGCACAGTTATCCACGAACTTCTTTTGAAAATTCCCATACTGCTCATGATGGGTATTCAGCCCATCCACCCCTTCGTCATCTCCTTGGAACTCATTGAGGAGCCTAGACACTTCCGGTTCTTCAATCATCCATCTACGAAAAGCAGATGCCTCTTGCGTAAAGCCCACTGCTCCTCTCTTTGCCTTGATGATCGTATGATCGTCTTCAGCATCCAGGCAATATCTTACTTAGATAGCCCTACGACGATAGGCGTTGTTCATAAACAACCAAGAGGTTAAGGATGTGCGCCATTTTCCAAAAAATCGGTTCATTATGAAACGGATGTCATGTAGAACGTTCATAAGTCTACTTTAGTATTAAGACGTGCGTAAATACCCAAAAACGACAACGTAGATGCAGTTCATAGACTAACAAGAACCTAAGGGTGTGCGCCATTTTTCAAAATGGCGGTTAATTATGATAAGGGGGTCATGTAGGAAGTTCATAAAGCAACTATAGTATTTAGACGTGCGAAAGTACCCGAAAACGACACCAAACTCAACCACATTCCCAGGATGCCAACAGCTAAAAAGTTAGGCCCTGAAATTTAAATATGGCGGCACCAGGGCCTAATCGACGAAACCTACAACCGTAGCATGGCTACTGTCGATTTTCTCACACCCCAATCATGCGAAAATGACCTCTATACTGCACTCGTGCTCCAATTTTGAAGATTTTATAATTTAAGCCGCCATTTTCGAAAATGGCCGAAATTCTGAGCCCTAAGGGATGAAAATTTAGGTGCTGCGGGTAAAATCACTCTAACAGGCCTAAAGAACAACTGTGCAAAGTGGTTTGCTTTAAAGGTAATATGCTCCTTTTTTCCGGTTTCTGGAGTGTACCGCTACCACTACTTGTGTTGTGAGCCGGCATGAGTCGACGAGACCCCTCGCATCGGATGGGCTCGGGAAACTTCGGGGACAACCCGAAGCATTCGCTTTACCGTGTATTTCCCGTATAGTTGTCCCAAGACTACCTTACATGCTTTCGTCACAGGCGACGGGTTCGTAACCAATCAGCGATCGGTATTGGCGCTGGTGTGTCTCGGGCGGTTCGCTGGTTGGCTACGACTGCCCCGGATGTGACGAAAGCAGGTGTAAAGTAATCTTGGGTCCACTATATATATATAGTTACTGTCTAGTCATTCTCCTCCCCTTTCCTCTTTCCTCCCCGCACTCCTACTTGCCCCTGCAAACATACCCCGTCGTCGTCATATGATTATAATTGTCGAGTACGTCGTTTAACAACGAATGATCTAATCTATCTGATTTTCAGTCGGAGACAATGTATTCAGTTTTTCGTTGCTATGACGTCACCAAAATCACCGTTTACACCGGTATCAGATAGATAGATTGTAGTCAAGTTCCAAAGTTAAAAAACCTCGCCCCAAATTGGGAATCGAACACTGGGGCTTCTGCATTCGAAGCAGGAATATAACCAGTAACGAGTCACAAGTGGTCTGAATGGTTTCACTTCAGCCTTTAGTTATATCAGTGACAACATGGCGTTGAATCGAATTATTGTTACAGCATAAAACACTAATTACCTTTATAACGCACATTATATCAACATATAAAGACATACAGGCAAAGAGACGTGGATTGTCTAGCCTACATTTATCTTGCAGTCTTCCTTTCTATAAATGTAATACATTGTTCAAGAGTGTATTCTGTAATGTCTGTGAATGTTGAGTAGGAAAAGAGCAAGCATTATTTCTATATTCATTAAGCATACGAGCACATCAACGGTTAAAATTAGTAAACAATGCAAAATAAGCCGCAATAAAAACGTTTTGTAGAGCTACTATAGGGATTGTGAAATGGGAAGTACATCTTTAGCCGTTAATAAGAATACGAGAATGAAATTTACTTTATAACCTTCTAAAAAACGTTTTATTTTTAGCGTCTACCATAGTAACATATTTGATTGCATGCATTGCCAGGTCCAGGTGCTACTGCTATTGCCCCGTGGTCCCTTTACAAATATTTACCTGTTAAAGTAAGTACTTATTTATAGACTGACACTGTACATGACACCTAGTTATGCTATTAAGCGTGACACCAAAACATAAATTCATCAACGGATAGAATTAATGATGAACATTGCAGAATAAGGCGCAATAAAATTGCTTTGTCGGGACCATAATAGGGCTTGTGTAATATAGGAAGTAACTCTTTAACGTTCTAAATGAATGAATAAATAGATGAAATTCATGGTAGATTCTTGTCAGAATAGGTTATTTAGAGCAGGAGACATGATATACACTGCTATCGGCGTAACATACGGTGTTGTTTTCACGGATTATGTAATAAACGATGACAGGGGTCATTTCCCCTGCACCTTATCACCTCCACTCGATGCCAGCTAAGCCCTCGCGAGAAAGGAATGCAGGGATGGTTGCGGTAGACTGCAGACCCAACAAGCCAGGTGTCATTGTTAAAAATATCTATCTTTTGATGTAGTTGTTACAATTTCCCAATAGCGTTTCAGATGTATGGAATAATCACGAAAAGTTTGTATAAAATTACTTTGAATTTTAAAAATAGCTTGGAACCCGTCAATTTTATAGCAATGGTCTCGTCATCATTATAATTTTCAGACTAAGCCAAAATCGTTAATATTCAAGCTGTTTTTAAAATTCAAAATTAATTTTATATCAATTTTTGTGATTATTCCATATATCTGAAAAGTAATTGAGAAATTGTAACATTTATCTACATCAAAACATTGCTATTTCTAACAATGACACCTGGCTTAATGAGTTTGCGGTCAACCGCAACCCTCCCTGCATTCCTTTCTCGCGAGCGCTTAGCTGGTACCGAGTGGAGGTGGTAAGGTGGAGGGAAAATGGGTTAATACCAGCCCTGGCATCGTTTATTACATAATCCGTGACGACAACACCTTGTATCTTACGCCGATAGCAGTATACCATCAGAACATGATGCATGTTGCTATGTTGCCGAGTTGCTATGACGGACCGCTAGTCCCCTTAGAGCTAGTGCCAGTCAGTGGCGTATCCAGGATTTTGGAAAGGGGGGGGGTTTAGCTCATATTATAGAGAGTGGAACCAAAAATAAACGGGGGTCCGGGGGTTTTCCTCCGAAAAAATTTTCTCGTCAAGGTCATTTTGGTGCAAATCTGAGCGTTTTACAGCGGCCAACTGAACTAAAATTAATAAATTTCTGGCAACGATTTTCTCCTTAAAAAACGAATAAAAGCTTCAAAGAACAACAATTGAACTGAAGTTTTAATACACAGAAATAGAATTATAGAGCGATGTGTGTATTTTTTTTTTTTAACAAAAACTAATGTCTTTGGTATTTAAAACAAAAATACTGTATAATATTTATATTTCCATATTTTTTTCAATCCAATGCAATTTCCACTTTTCCTTTGCGAAAGGGGGGGGGGTTTCCCCCCCTCCCCCCCCCCCCCCCCTTGGATACGCCACTGGTGCCAGTATATATGTCGATCGCTAGAATCAATTCCTGGCGTTAATAATACTGGAACGGGAATCGAAATGATCCTTGCTACGGAAGCAGAATTAAACTCACAGGACTAGCAAGCTCCGCACTTTGTGTTTTAGCGTATGGATCGATCTATACTGGATATCACGTCGGCTGTTCAGCAAGGACCCGACTCGAGCGTTTGGGACAACCCTTAGGAAAGGTCTGCGCGGCGAACAATTGACCGCAGTTGGCGAAGGGTTTTGGGTGAAAAAAAAAGTTTTAGCACAATGCATACTTGCAAACTGAGAACCCTGCTGAACAATGTTTGATTCCGACAATAATTTTAAAGAGCGACACTTGTAATCACGTTATTTAGATTTTTCTGATCATTTTCGTTTTTTGTGCGAAGTCAGTATCTTAATTTATAGAGAACATTAAGTTGATGATGTTTTGGGTAACTTCACTTTTTAGCCAGTGGTGTATTCCTCAAAAGTTCCCGTGCCCTTCCCAACATTTAAAAACATTATATACTAACCCGACACGTTTTTCTCATTACCATTTAACATTATATATTATGAAACACGTGTTATCTATTTAGTTCGCCATTACAATAATTATATTGCGTGAGTTTACTATTCTTTATTAATGAGTATGGATGACTATTCCTCAAATTGTGTTTGAAATTGTTCTGAAGTCGAGCTTGAAAATTTGGATGCGACGATTGAAAGTGGATATTAGCACATGAAAAGAAAGTAAAATTCCAAAGAAGCACCGGCGCTTTGGGAAACTGATGCATTGTATACAGGTGGCCAAGATTAAGGAATTGAAAGAGGAGCTGACAAGACAATCCGCACACAGTTCCTGCCTCGTGCACGTGCACCCAATTGTTTTCAAATTTCCAGGAAACGTAGGCTAGCACAGTGGCCGGGATAGTACTGGGTTCAGTTCCCGCGACACGCTGGGCTCCACACCATTCTCTTCTGTGATTTTGATTTGCCAACTACTTACGAAAGCAGATTTGAATGTTTAATAGTATTTTATTCAATGAGTTGATCAAAGTTGAGGGGGTAGGGGGTTGACGATCGCCTCATCACCCCCGCCCCAACCCCCTCCCCTACATGTGCGCTACCGTCTATACAATCACAAGTTATAATTTTCAGTAGCTTCAGGTGACATTATATTATAATGTATTATGCGATTCATTGTAAATTAAGTCACGGTTTTCGTATATACCAGTATCACATAGATACAGGTTATGTTAAAATAAAAAAAAAAAACGTACCCGAACCAAGAATCGAACCCACGATTCGCTGCAATGGAAACAGAAATAAACCCACTAGACCAACGAGCTATACATGAAAAAGGCTTTGTAAACATATTATTATGAAAACTACATGTATTTCGGATGTGCCCTACATTACATGTATGTGGACGTTGGTGGATGTGTGTGACTAAAAATTGAGTCACAGCTACTATTAAAAAAGTGACTATATTGTCTTAGCGTTGCGCGTTCAATGGTACGCTTTTTAATAGCATTATGATGACGGAAAGCCGAAAACTATAATTACAATGTTTTGAATAACTATTTATAGTCACCCCCAAGTCCCTTTTCCCTCCAAATGAGTACATGGGTATGACAGGTTGTAAATAAGTTCTTTTGAGACGTTCGGAGTCCATCCCGCAGATGGTCGCCAACGATAATTGCTTCGGTGAGGGCTGTTGAAAAAGGTCCCATCCACGCGCTTTGTCGTGCGTGGCCTAGCCTGAGGTGCTGAACAGCCGATGTGATACGAATTTTAGTTAAAAGTGTTCGATACAAATATATTGCTAAACATGTTTTCGAATCTTTACAGTTACATTTAATATCAACCTTTTTAAAATAGTCTGCGGGTAGATAACTTAACGATCTACGTACTTGTTCTAAAAGACTGATTCAAAATCTATTATTACGTGTGTTTACAACTAGACAACACAATACATTCTGTATCATTTTCGAATAAAATCAAAAAACTAAATCACTAACTTTGAAATCAGTCGTAGAACCTGTATTGATAATAAGTCGACACAGAATAATACAACAATATAATTATATAAAAACGAAGCTTTAAACAAGTTACACTAATTATAACATATAAAAACAAAATTAGGAATACTAAACATAAAAATAGACCAATGTAACGAGTACAAAAATAAAAACACTTTGAATTATCATGCTCTTGAATACAACAAATGATATACTTTAAAATGGAATTGCAATTTCTTTAAATTAGTCTTCATGTAGTGTAGGTACGTATTTTCAAACTATGCTAAGAAACATGCTGTTCTTCATAAATTTACCAAAAAATACACATTGGTTTTCATACAAGCTTCTCATACATTTTTCATCACGTTTGTTCACCGAAATAAACCAAACGTTGATGGCCGTGACGAAATGTTCCCCCTTACGGACTACAATGTGGCGCTGGTGGCGCTGGGCACTGATAGCGGCGAGCGCGCGCAACGCAAGCTGGTCTCGTGGGATGGGAGTCGAGGAAAAGAAGAGTAGAGAAGAGCCACGAAAGATGAAAGAGCCAAAGAGGTGTTCAATATTTGATTCCTTGGTTTTATTGAGTGCATTTGCGTAGAAACAAGTCCACAGGGACGCCGACCTTCTAGATTCCTGATTTATCGCAGAAACCTCTTGGAGCGTGGCCTTATGTGGCTCGGAGCTGACTTGTAGGGG
Source organism: Isoperla grammatica (assembly GCA_945910005.1). NCBI lineage: Eukaryota > Metazoa > Arthropoda > Insecta > Plecoptera > Perlodidae > Isoperla > Isoperla grammatica. Next base: position 103,353,388 of record OX246737.1, read on the forward strand.
GAGCACGCACACGCACACGCACACGCACACGCACACGCACACGCACACGCACACGCACACGCACACGCACACGCACACGCACACGCACACGCACACGCACACGCACACGCACACGCACACGCACACGCACACGCACACGCACACGCACACGCACACGCACACGCACACGCACACGCACACGCACACGCACACGCACACGCACACGCACACGCACACGCACACGCACACGCACACGCACACGCACACGCACACGCACACGCACACGCACACGCACACGCACACGCACACGCACACGCACACGCACACGCACACGCACACGCACACGCACACGCACACGCACACGCACACGCACATGCACACGCACACGCACACGCACACGCACACGCACACGTACACGGACATAAAAGTTAAAAACAAAAAATGTTTTCTTTTATTATATACAGATAGCGAGTACATTTGTAGATATAGTAGTATGGCATCCGCATACTGCAGCATATTAGGCCTATATCAATAATAATTTTAACGATATAGAACAGTTTCAATCCATAACATTTGGGATGCAGTTCTCAATAATTACTTTTATTACAACTAAACAATCTTTCAAACAACGATTTGCAAGTAAATAAAATAAGATGTCTTGTGTAAATTAATAAAGAAATGATGATAATAATATTTAACTTTAATTTCTAATAATATATTTTAAATATTAATCATTATAAGAATATAATGACGTATAAGAATTTCTACCTTTTGTCAAGCGTGGCTTAGCCTTCGGTGCTGTCAAGCCGAACTGAAAGCTACTTTATGTAGAAGTGATCAGACGAATAAACTACCGATCTGAGAGCGAAACGGTCTTCTCTTTGTGCTCTGTGGGCTCAGCATTGGTGTCTCACTTACCAACAAATGTCTTAGCTTAGAGTATTCGAGGGGTTGGCACAACGTTTTTCTGTAAGGTTACAAATATTGCTTCATATTTGTGTATTGCAATCTCATCTGGCAATATGTTAACATCAATAATCCACATGATGCTCTCGGTAACAGTCCGATCCTTTGTGATTCAGTAGGTGAAAACATCACAGATATTTAAAAGCACCAACGGGTTTCTGACCGTAAATATATGGGGAGGGTTTTCACAATGTTTTGCGAATCAATTTTAACTATTTGTAAAGATCTTTATGACATGCACTAACAATTTTTATCAAATAAATTCATTATTCCAAAATGATTCCTATTGCAATCGAAGTCAAACTTCAAAAATTCCCCTTTCGTTGCGAATCAAATTTTGCATTTCACATTTTCTGATAAAGACATCGGTTTCATAATAACATGCAGTAGTGAAATTAAGACAAGAGTCAATGCAATTCGAGCAGTGACTCAACTGACCTTGAATGTGTTCCAGCGCTGCCCCAGCACGACCCCCTGATCGAAGGAGTACGCTCCGAGTACTCCATCGGCGACTACGTCATAGGTAACTGTTCATCGCCGCCGTCCAATCCCATCTGCTCTCTCGCCTGGTCCATCAACGGTAACAAGGTCAGACACTTTATTTTTTTACTTATTCATTCATTCATTCATTCATTCATTCATTCATTCATTCATTCATTCATTCATTCATTCATTCATTCATTCATTCATTCATTCATTCATTCATTCATTCATTCATTCATTCATTCATTCATTCATTCATTCATTCATTCATTCATTCATTCATTCATTCATTCATTCATTCATTCATTCATTCATTCATTCATTCATTCGTTCATTCATTCATTCGTTCATTCATTCATTCATTCATTCATTCAGTATTGGTGTCTCATTCATTCATTCATTCATTCATTCATTCATTCATTCATTCATTCATTCATTCATTCATTCATTCATTCATTCATTCATTCATTCATTCATTCATTCATTCATTCATTCATTCATTCATTCATTCATTCATTTATTTATTTATTTATTTATTTATTTATTTATCCCGACGCACTTTGGCAGCACACAATACATTGTTTTTCTCTCAACCCAAAATTTCATATGTTACGAGCTAGGGAATACATATTTGTGAAGACTGATTTACAAATGAGTTTAGTTACAATAATACAGAGCCTACACGGAAAACAAAAACTAATGCACGTATGAAACAGAAAACCTGTACATTAACCATAAATGTATTAATTTTTGTTTTTATTAATTCATGATAATTTGCTATGAATTATATGAATTATCCAATAAACACATTTTTGGATAATGTAAAATATATGCACGGTGTACTTATGCACTGGAAGCTCTTTACACATCTGCAGCAAATTGAAACATTAAAATATTGATAGAATAAGTTATCGAATAGAGAATATAGAATGTAGAATATAGAAATTAGAATAAAGAATATAGAATATAGAATATTGAATATAGAATATAGAATATAGAATATGGAATATAGAATAAAGAATATGGAATATAGAATATAGATTATAAAATATAGAATATAGAATATGGAATATAGAATATAGATTATAGAATATAGAATATGTAGTCATACACGAGCGACTCGTGACAAACCAGCTATATTGGTATTTGAAATTAGGGCTCGGTGGTTGGCTGAGAACATTGTTTTGCCGAAAGCGTTTGTAAGATTGTCTTGTGACAAATAAACTGTATCGCAATGCACGACTGTAGATTGTGCGACTTCATTGCGATGGTGCAGGACAAGGAAACAAGTTTTGAAAAACTCGTGGCTATAACAGATAGTTACTTGACGATATCAAAACGAAATCAATTATCTACAACACTAGATTTAATCGAAACTCTTGAAGATGCTTAATTAGGTCCGAATTCACCAAACTTTTTAATCGGCTTATTTACTTATCTCGGATTGGTTACCATGGTTTCAACAAACATTACACTCAAAATACATGGTGGCTTCTACCGGGCGTCATTTTTGATATCCGATAAACAGAAAATCTCCGGATTAAAGTTTGGTGAAACTGGGTTTTAGTTCAGAAGGTACAAAGATTGTAACATTGTCATAATCTTTCAAATTTTTCACTGTTTTAATTTTTCTTAGATGAGATGAAATCAATCGTATTCTAAATGTTGTTATTGTTCCCAGGCTGAAGACTGGCTTCTCGTACACTACGCCACACACGTGGAGGACAACGACAATGTCAAACTGCTCATGCGCAGTCTGGGGCTGCGTTTTCAGTTGTTCAAGCAGCACTTTCTCGGCAGCGGTCAAAAGATGAACCTCTCGTGCATAGCTACGGTCGGCGAGCGGAGCTGGCAGCGGACTGTTATATCGACCCTCGCCAGTAATCTCACAAACCAAAAGTTGGCGCAAGAGAGGCATGAAAATAACGTAGCTGGTAAGTCCATTGCATCATTTCCGTGTAGTGTTCAACACTTTTAGCTAATGTTGAGTTGTTCAAGCAGCACTTTCTCGGCAGCGGTCAAAAGATGAACTTCTCGTGCATAGCTACGATCGGCGAGCGGAGCTGGCAGCGGACTGTTATATCGACCCTCGCCAGTAATCTCAAAAACCAAAAGTTATATTGAGAGTATAATAATATTAACTCTCGCAAATCTTAACGAATGTTGGCACGTCTTATGTTTGAATCACAGGTCTTATTACTCAATGTTTTTAATTGCATTGTGATTTATAACCGTAAAAATGATATACCCATATTTTGCTGTTGTTTATATAGAGACTGTGAGTGCAACTTAAAACAATACCACTCGTTTGGGCAACTGTTAGGCTACCACATTGAATACAGTACACTGTACACAGCAAAGCGCACTGCAGTGAAGGTGATCCACTACAGCTGGTAGAGGTTTAGAGTTGTACAAACATAATGATGATATGATGATAAGTTGATGATGATGATGATGATGATAATAAGTAGTTAATTATTTTTCATTTTTTTATTGATGATAATAAGTAGTTAATGATGATAAGTTGTACAAGCGGCTTGTGTTATACTGCTATCGGCGTAAGATACAACGTGTTGTCGTCTCCGATTATGTAATAAACGATGCCAGGTATCAAGCCACTTCCCCTCACCTTCGAACTGCGGTCTGCACTGCAATGCGTCTAATTTGCAGTAGACGGGACAAGCAAGGGAATTTTACACACAACCAATGACAGGTTTTAATATGGATGTTATTTGTTTATATCGTATGGCATATTAAAATATCTAAATACTTGGTCCTTATAACGTCTTAAAAAACGCTGCTAGATTTAACGCAGGTTTATTTCCAGTATAGAACTTTCAAATGTTATCGAAATAAACAAGACCTGAACCATATGCAACTAGATAACTTGCTTAGTGTCAAATCCTGCAGAAACTCACAAACTTACCCGAATAGATGCTCATAAAGAAGTGTTCTATCTTCATGTCCAAATCTCTAATTCCAACTATCTTGGTTCTAGCCTCAACGGTCTCGTGCATCAGCCTCGTCGCCTTGATGATGACGTCACACGTTCTCTCCTGACGATGAGCTCGGTGCCGCTGAGGACGGGCCATCTTATGGAGACCGAAATAACTCGAGGCTGTATCTTCAGATATACAGACACCAGTGAAGAGTCGAGCAGCCACAGTTGACACACAAACCTGCGACACGAACACTTTCGTCGACACCCAAATGAATACTTATTTTATGATAACATATCTCGTCGTCGGGGGGCGTCTCGTTGTCCTTGACACGTTTTAAGTGGTGTTAGATTGTCTCACACAAAACAGTATGTGAGTGAAGATGCCGGGGTCCGGATTCATGAAACGTTTTAACTTCAGGTTGCATATCTTGAATAGTAAACTCCCATCTAGGTAGGGCTTTGAATTGCGGTGTTCGTAAAAGATGACATTATGACATTATTAGGTCCTCCACTTTCCCTTTCCTCATATTAAAACTGTTGGTTACGCCAGGTTTGGCCTGTCTCGACAATATTGTGACATTATTGTATCATCAGATTTTATCAAAACATGATAAGTTTTGCATATATCGTTATTTGTAAACCTGGATAAATGTCTAGCTACCCAGGTAGATATTTATCCAGTTTAGGTTGTATTAGTGGCTATTAATAATGACAATATATGGGGTTTTACGTCCCATATGTTTGCAACGAGGTTAATCTGGCCACAATTTCGATTTTAATAAAGTTGTTTTAAAGATACGAATTCGTGAGCTCGTCATCACGCTTGTGATTCCTGTATGCTTTTTACAACAATTGAACAATATGAAGCAGCTTTTATGATTATATGGGTTTACAGAAATTAACTATCATTGAATCAGAGAAATAATTCAGTATGTGGTTTAAAAAGATATAAAGTCCTATTGAAATTTGTTTAAAATGTAGTTATTAGCACACGGTTGCTGTTTTGATTTCTAACTACTGAAATTTGCTAGAATATAAATACCACGAGAAATTAAAGTGGCTTATTACAACCCCAAGTACGTGACAGTGACATAAATCTGGTTTTGTAAGAATTGAATATATACTCCACGATAAACCTTTCATGTATATTTAAAAATAACCTTGGTACAACATGAGGAAAGAAGCGAGGAAAAAAGTTCAAAATAAGCTCTTCCAATTATATATAAGTACTAAAGATGGACTTGTAATAAAGATAAAACTTTTTGTGAATCCGGCCCCAGTTGTGGTCAATCCCTGACTCAATGCCATTAGTGTATTATTATATCCGTGCAATAATGTAACATTAAGGAATAAAGCCATAAAGTCCTAATCTGCTGTTTTGAAGGAGTACTAATAAAACTTGAAAGGGATCTACATTTCGTGAGTGGTTTCATCAGGCAAAACTATCGTTTTGTTTATATTATCAATACGATTAACTTAGGTGACTCAGTGAATCATAAAGGTGATTTGGATATGAACTACTAAACAGACGATGTATCTCTCCCTACACGCTGAGCAAGAATAACATTTGCATTGAAGTTTATGATGTAAGCGTAATCTATTGTGCATTCTGCTTCTTAAATGATACATTTGATTTACGGCCGTATCGCATTGATGTGCGCAGAAATGGTTGGAACAATTTAAGTGTTAATATTTTTGTACATATCAATGAGGTTAATGTTATAATAACAACGATATCTTTGCAAGACAAACACATTGTGAGATTCAAGTTTATCTTCACATACATTCTACAGTTAAATGATTACATAATACAACATGATGATGATGTTGATGATAAAGATGATGTTTTTTTTTTCATTTCGAATTTCGAATTAAAATATTTTGCATTAAAATTCATTCTCATGACAAGCTTTTGTGTAGATACTTGGAAAATAAAAGTTTGTAAAATGGATTAAGGATTGTACTTGTGATTATGTTTAATATAATATTATATATCATGAAAATGTGTACTTGTCAATTTATGTTATTGCATTTTTATGGAATTTACCTTATTGTTTAGAAATATTAGGGTCGGTCTTACAATCTCCTAATAGGAAAGTTATTTGTAACAATTAAGCTATTTGGAGGATTTCAAGAGTTTTGATTGGTGGTTACTGTGGAGAAAACAAGCCATTCGACGAATAAGTACTTATTGGAATATTGTAAGACTGGATCTTACTGTAATAATGTAAAATTCAAATTCCAGATACAATTTTTGTTTTTTCTTTTACAGTAGTCATGTTATTTTGTAATCATGTAATTATGAATTACTAGCAATTGCTCGCCGTGGCTTTGCTTACGTGGATTCCAGGATTGTGTACAATTATTATAGTTGTACACAAAAGGGAAAAACACGTATGTCTTTATTTTTTAAGAATAATAAAATAAATACCAATTCTCAAGTATGTTCAATGTTTTTTGTTGAGATATATATGCTTCTTGTAAAAAGAATCACCACCAGGGGCGGACTGGGATAAAAAGGCCCGGGATGCTAGGTTTCGGGGGGGCCCAAACGAGGTGGCGTGGTGCAGCTGGGGTCTTAGGCGAAGCCCCAGCCGCCGGAGGCAAATACGCCGAAGGCGTAAACATTTTTTTGGGGTTGCATTGAATTTTATGGCCTAAAATGAGAGTTTCGGGTGCGGATAACAGAGGCCACCCTACCAGTAGCACTACCGGGCGCGTTATTCAAATTTTAAGAAAACGATATTCGAGGTAGGCCTACGGCCATTAGTGTTACTGACAAGTACTAAATATTGTCACTTGCAAAATCGTGCGAGCGGATCTGACAAGGTTTCCGGCGGGGGTCAGTGGTGAGTCTCCATGAAATAAAAATAATGATTGAATCATGTCGTATTAACTTTTTAATAACATTGTAATTCACACTGTGCATGTAACATTATGTTGTTTACTCATATATTTTAGGCTTGGCATATTATTATTTATTACATTATTCATAGCTTGCACGTACGTCATGACTGTACGCATGGCGGCCACTTGTGATCAAACTTTGAAGATACAGTTGAAGCCTGTTGTGCTAGAACACACACAATCCTTACTACTTTATTATTCAGCTTGTTTTTAAAATAACATGAGTATGTATGGTAATTTTGGAATGTAGTCACCAAGTCGCGGACACGCGGCGCGCGGTATTTCAAAATAATACTTATAGAGTGGGGCTAAGAATTTTTTTAGCAATATACAGAGAAGTATTAATTACATTATAGGAACTTTCTGGTGGCAGCCCGGGGGCCCGGACTGCCAAAGGGCCATCCCTAGCCGGTCCGCGCCTGATTAACTTACCACCGCCCCTTTTCACACCCCTTGAATGAGAAGGACGTGATAGCGACTCCTGATCATGCCAGATGCAATTCTGGCGAAACGTCGAGCAATGGGTGACAGACTTTGGTCTGCACCAGTATACTCACACAAGCGGCGGAATATCCCGGATGACAACGCATCCACACACACACACACACACACACACACACACACACACACACACACACACACACACACACACACACACACACACACACACACACACACACACACACACACACACACACACACACACACACACACACACACACACACACACACACACACACACACACACACACACACACACACACACAACACACACACACACACACACACACACACATATATATATATATATATATTCTCTGGTATTAATATTTTCGTACTATATATATATATATATAGTACGAAAATATTTTTACGGTGAAACCAATCCAAAGTTTATTTTAATAAAATAATTGTCAACGTTTCGACGACTGAAAAAATTATATATTTATACATTTTATGTAAAGTAGGTACTATTATTATGAACATCGATTTATGAGATCCATTCCACATCGAATACATTTGTGTATGAAATATTAACAATTTCGTACAAACAAAAAGTATTTTCTTTTATTACAACATTGCTTTCGGGTTTAAATCTTGAATCGAATGTTAAAAGTATTAATTTTGAATGGAATGCTTTCGATTCTTTTTTCGACATATCCAGTGTACACTTTCTCCTTCTATTTTATTCCGTACTATTCCATTACTTCCGTTTACGACTCGTCTCTTAAACAAAAAACAATATTTACACTGTACAGAGCAAGAATTTTAATGATAGTCGTAATACCGAACATGACGATGGGAATTGTGGTGGGCGAAACAAGCGTATAGCCTATTTGTTTATTGCAAATAATAGAGAAGTGGGCACTAGGGGTACAAGTAAAATCTGGGGATCCATGGCCTCCTAGAACCCCCCCCCCCCCTCCCCCCGCGGCCTTGCGTCGTCTCTGTGTTGCGAAGGGAAGCTCTTCCACTAAACGTACAAATGTTGTAACCACAGATAACTAATTAACTTGCGTAGGTTAATTAGTTATCTGTGGTTGTAACTATCCGTGGAACCAGCGTTGCGAAACATAGTGAATAAATGCGGCCTCGATCTGTAGTTCCCTCTCGGCTCATACTCTTTCCACCCCAATCAAACGGCATCTAGAAAACATAAACCCTCACCATTGTAACATTTCAGTTGGTCTATAACAGACCGCACTTCGACTTCCGACTCATTCAGTTTTTAAAACACTGTGTCTTCTTCTCTCAAGTTGTTGACACTGTAACACTCTCATAGTAAGACCAAAGTATTTAACAGGTCAATATTACATCTCGCTGTACCCAGTGGAATGATAAGTGGGCAAAATGATGAAGTTGACTTGAAAGAAAGACTTGAAATGTGGTACTTGGATTTTCCAATAAAAACAAACATTGACAACACATGTTTTAACGTTTTCCAAAAATCCAATTGAATGGAGAATGAGATTAAATGAGAAGCGGGGGTGTTTTTTTTAATTACAACATTAAAAAAAACGAAGCTGGAAAATGTTAAAAGTAAAAATTGTTAGTAAGATATTTCTTTAATAAAAATAAAAAAACACTGCTTTTAATATTTTTATCAAACCCCGTTAAGGGAGTGGAAACAAGAGGAAATTTTTTAAAACTTTCTAACAGTAGATGTTACTTACGTAAAATTTGGTGTTATAATTTGTCTTTAATTACACGTTAACAATTATGCTAGGATGTCGGGCAATTACACAAAGACAACTGAATTCACTTGTGTTAATTAATAATATTTGATTAAAAAGATGACAATTACACATTTGAGAACAAAAGCCGCCAACCACCATTACAGTTCTCCTTTTCCTCACGGCCTTCTGAGCGCATCACAACAATTACCAAGCCCACACCTTTCACCGCCCTCCATATAGGCACCGAGATTGGCCACTGATGGCGCTAGTGAAAACGAATGAAGCGCTCCAAGTGGCAAAGTCGCGCAACAACCTGCTGAAGCAGCGTCGTTCTTCCTACGTCAATAAAGGGAAATTGTGAAAATTGTTTAATTTAATACGGGTTTTAAAATTTTCGTGCAGATTATGAATCCCATCAGTAAATCTTAAAAAGGCAAGCCACCATTTTAATCAGGACACGTTTTAGACGTAAAAACAACAAATAACACACAACAAACACAAACAAAACAAGACCATAAAAGCCAAAACAAAAGCACAAAACAAAACAACAATACAAAATAAATACACATCAACAATAAAAAACAAAACAAACACCAAACAAAAACAAGATATATCACAATAATATCCAGCACTATTTTTGACCGCGGAATGAAATCTTCAGCAGTTTGTTGCTAAATTTGGCCACATATAGCGCTGTATGTACTAACACACGGTGCCTATAGTTCACGGCAATTCAATAATGCAGTCGTTGTTGTTGTTGTTAAATCTTACACTCGGCTGTCCTGAAGCATGGTACGTTTACAGCTACGCGTTGCGAGCGAAGCGAAGGCGCGAGCTCCAATCAGTGGCCGAGTTTGCGTGAAACTATTAACTTCTTTGCAGAAACTCGGCCGCTGATTGGAGCTCGCGCCCTCGCTTCGCTCGCAACGCGTAGCTGTAAACGTAGCATAAGTTGGCCTCAACTTGCGAATGTTTATTTGGAGTATATAAGGTAAGTTCAATGAACTAAATATTAAGCATTATGATCAAAATAGAAAGGCACTACTCTTTCCTTGGAAATGACTAAATATCACTTAACATAATCATCGTAACGTGATGGACGTTTTCTCTCCCTGGGATCTCTTCCCTGATGACTCGTAGATGGAAGCGATAACTTGGCGCGGCACGGACCACTAGTTGTCTCTTCCTCGTCTATGGCCTCCGGAACATCTACTTCGCAGCTATCAGACATCGTTCTGCCTTCCTTGGTAACCAAAGAATCATCGACGACTGCGTCATCATTGGACTCGGCGTCTAGGTCATCATCTTCATCTGCTTCCTCCGTATTCCGCCAACCTTTCAACTGATTTACATGGGCAGTGGTGGAATAGTAATGGGATTTAGTGGGATTTAACTGCTCACCTCGGTACGTATCGGAAGGCAAGCATTTAGTTATCACTAGAGGACCTGGAATTCTGCCTGAGATTTGGTGGGATTGCCAGTGGGAATAGGACACCTGTTCATTACAACAAGTTCACCGATCGCAAATTTGTTATTGTCGTGATGATACTTATCATAATATTCTTTCATTTTCTTCTGTCCTCCCTCGATTTTCTTTATGTCTGTTTCTTGCAACTCGTGAGGATCCTGCCACTCTTCATTTTCGGGTAACAACGTGAGAGGTCGCATTAGCCCATCATGGAAGCAAGGCTTGTACCCATGTAACAGCTCGAATGGACTCTTGCCTGTTGTTTTGTTCACAGCGCAATTTAGATTCCTCTTGATCACATGAATATCTGCATCCCAGTCTCGGTGGTCATCGCGCTTCACGGAGAGTGCAATCTGAACTGCGACAGTTCGGTTTGTTCTCTCGACCTGCCCGTTCGCTTGTGGGTGTTTTGTCGAGTTGAGTACATGGTGAATGCCGTTTTGCAGACACCAGTCTTCGAAATCTTTTGACGTAAAGCACGTACCTCGATCTGATATCAGTTTCTCTGGTATACCTCTTTCCATTACAAAGGAGCTCATGATCTTATGGACGCATTTGGTAGACGTATTCTTCACTGCATGTATCTCGACAAACTTGGTAAGATTGTCGACGATTACAAGTAATTCGCTATTGCCCTTGCTTGATCTAACGTAAGGACCTAAATGGTCAATATGGATCACGGCAAAAGGTCTTCGTCCTGGAGGGATTGGGTGTAAAAGACCCGGCTGTTTACCTCCTATCGTTTTATGCATAATCAATTCTTGGTAACGGAAATCGATCTTAAACTACTTGCTTGTTAAGTCTTCTATAGTCAATCACCAATCGATGATCTCCATCTTTCTTTTTGACGAGAAGGACTGGGCTAGCATACGGAGAACGGGTCGGGGTAACCAGTCCTGCTTCTTCCCACATGTCGACTATTCCATCCAAAATCTTCCTCTCTTTGCCAGTCTGTTGATAGGGCTTTGATCTCACTGGACGACTACCCTCAATTTCTTTAATCTCGAACCTAACGAGATCAGTGCATCCAATGTCATTGAGTGATTTAGCAAATGCACGTCGATGAACGTTCACCATTGTTACGATTTTATCCTTAGTATCCTCTGAAATGGTTTCTCCGATATTGAGTTCTTCCCGAAGAATTGGCTCAAGCGACGACTCTGGAGTACCCTGCACATACAGTTGGTAGACTTCATCAGGTACATATGCATGACCAAACTGCTCCCCTTTTCTATATTCTATTTCACACGGAGAATTATTGTCTACAGGAACAATAGTTCGGCCTTCACGGAGTTGGAACAGTTTTTCCTGCTTCGAAACTTTATTCGCGAGTACGATAAGTTCGTCACCAGGACATTTTGTACTTACTTGTATGAAATTCATACTGTTCGGTGGTAGCTTCAAATCTTCAGTCACTTTCAACTTTATGGACACTGGTATCGAAATATCTAAATCCTTGAACGGACTTTCATCACGATACCCGAAAACTAGTTTATCGTCTACCCGGATATACGCTATATGCGGTAGTTCCGTAACCGTTCGACCAACCATCAGGTCTGCAGGTTGAGCTTGGTCGGGAACAACCAGTAATCGAATCCTCTCGAGGTGAATGTTGTTTATTCGTATTGCAACAGTGGCTTCGCCTATAGCTTCTGTAGTCGAATCGCCAAACCCATAAAGTTTTTCGGCGGTTGATTGAATCGTTAATTTGTTACGAATTGCTGCAGATGCTTTCATGGTACATGATGAACTCCCCGTATCTATGAACGCGATGTGTTCAAATCCGTTCACAGTAACTGACTTCATGAACTTATTCACGGTTGGTGTATTATCATGGCTTGCATCCACAGCCAATTCAGCTTTTGATGGATCCGTTTTTGCTTTGGGGAAATCTGCCGTAGAATGACCCTCTTCTTTACACTCACCGCAAGTACGTGTACGTTTAGGTAATGGACAGTCCTTTGATACATGGCCATATTTGTTACAGTTGAAGCATTTGCGTGCATCTTTCCAGTTTTTACCGTTTGGCATTTTGGTTGCTGGGTTTTGCTTAGATGTATCCTTGTTTTCAGTTTTAACTTCTAGCCCGTGAGCCTTTGAGGCTTGTGATACCTGACCTTGAGGTTTACCACTTTGTGACGGTGTGCCTCCTTTTGATCTCCTGTTGGCTCTACCTAATTGTAATCGCTCGTACTCTCTTATATTGTTGAGGATGTGATCTGTAGTATAATGTACTTTGCTCATAAGGAAATCGCCCATCGCAACGTAATTTAGACCTTCGATGACGTAGAATTTAGTTCGGTCAAACGGTAGTCTTAGTTTACCACAGAGTAGAATTTTATCATGAAAGTATTCATGTACGGATTCGTTGGGATTTCTCTCGCGTTTCAGCATGTCGGTAGTGAGTTGTACGTGGTCTGGTTTGGCTCCGAATGTTGCTTTAAACTGATTTTCAAATTCAACCCATGAATCGAAAGTCCTATCCGGATTGTCAAACCAAGACAATGCTCCCTTCTTCAAATGAGCACGCGCAATTTGGAGTCTTACTTCGTCTGGCCACCTGTTTACGTTAGCTACCCGCTCTATTATCGCTATCCAAGCAGTTGGACTGATCCTAGATCCATCGCCATAGAAGTCTGGAATCGTTGGGTTTAGATCTGGTACAGCTACATAATTAGACCCATTCTGCACTTGGCGCATTATTTCTGTCATCTGCCGCCCCTGCTCGATTAATACTTGTAGCAATAATTGCATGTTAGTGTCTGCCTCACTTACCTCGCCGGTTGTGTTCGGAATTGTGTTCTCTCAATCACCCTTGACGATACCACAGGTTGCGAGGTATTGGCTGATGTCGGCTGCGGTTGATTAATCCAATTACTCGGTTGTCTTGGTAGGCGTCGTATTGTGGCATGTATGTCATGCTAGGCGCACCAAATACAAAGCCTGGCGGTGGCGCGACGACGTGTTGTTGGTGAGACAGGATTTACATTTTGGTAGTAAGTCTCTACGCTTGTCGTATCTTTACGCGTCAAGTCTATGATGTTTGAAGAACTTTGTGGCAAACCTTCATTTACTGTAGTAGGCACTGAGTCTGACACGATTGTGGATGATAACCCAGAAATTTGCGATGGTCACAGGCACGAAGCCTAGGTTTGACGTAGTCATGGACACTAAACCTGCTGTAGACGTAGGCACAAAGCCAGACGTAGGCGCAAAGCCAGACGTAGGCACAAAACCTGACGTAGGCACAAAGCCTTACGTGGACGTAGGCACAAAGCCTGAGTTTGTTACAGTCGTTGGCACTAGACCTAATGTTGACGTACTCACAAAGCCAGACGTGGACGTAGGCACAAAGCCTGAATTTGGTAGAGTCGTGGGGACTAGGCCTAGGCCTAACGTGGTTGTGGTCACAGGCACAAAGCCTGAAGTGGTAATAGGCACTGAGCCTACTTCACCGTGGGACCGTGTGAACATGTTCAGGTTAGTAAGGCTAATGCGAATCAAGTCTCAGGTAGGCTTACCTTGCAGCTTCAGGGTCCTCGGATTTCGTTGGGCGTACGTGTGTTCCGAGTAGGGAAACTCGAAGAAAGTCACTTCTCTATGCTCGAAAACACGCCTGCGTGGTTCCAAAGTTAAAATCCCACTTCTGATATGTTAGAATGTCGGGCAATTACACAAAGACAACTGAATTCACTTGTGAAGTTGTGTTTATTAATAATATTTGATTTAAAAGATGACAATTACACATTTGAGAACAAAAGCCGCCAACCACCATTACAGTTCTCCTTTTCCTCACGGCCTTCTGAGCGATCACAACAATAACGAAGCCCACACCTTTCACCGCCCTCCATATAGTTCACGGCAATTCAATAATGCAGTCGTTGTTGTTGTTGTTAAATCTTACAATTATTTAACAATTTTTTGAAAATTCAGTGGTGGAGGTTTAAGGAGGGGTGAGGGAGGGGGGAGTTATTTATAAGCATACGTATATTTCGTAAACAGAGATGTTACAGACGTGAAAATTGGTATTTTAATTCTTCTTTAAAACAAATAAGCCTGTGTTGTACCATTTATATAAAATCAAGCGAAGGCGGATGAAAACGGGAGTTGGTGGAGAGAGGAGGGGTGAAATTGAGGGGGTGAATTTTGTGAAACTAAAATTTGATAGACGTAAAACTCTGCAAATAATAATCCTCTAGCAATAAAACACATATGTTTTACCATTTTCTGATAAATTAGTTGAGTGGGGGTAAAAACTTAGGGTGAACACGTTAACCTAACAAAAGATTTTACCGACCTGAAGTTGTTATTTATATTCTCCTTTAAAAATAAACAAACATGACATTGAGTGTTACCTTTTGTGTTTTACCGTTTTGAAAAAATGAATATTATTATTTATCAATTCTTCTTAAACAATAAATAAATACCTGTGTTACAATTTTGTATACCACAATAATAGTACAAAGTTTTAAAATCCGCGTGAGCAAAGTCACGGCTGGCAATTGCTATAGTAATATATAATATACAAGAATACTTTACACAATCTTACCATAATAATATTGGCATTTCAATTCTTATTAATTCTAAATCGAGTCTATTTATGTCTTAACATTAAATTTTATCTCAAATTGTTGCAAAGATGGGTGTACAATATTATGTTTTCACAAATCGAAAATTTAAAGTAAATTTCACTCGTTTTTTTTTTAAATTATTCTTTGATATTTTTATTCTGTGGTTCGAATTAAACGCCAATATCAAAATGTTTTCTTTTGCTAGGAGTGAATATATGGCTGCTCGCCTTGCCCAACGGACGAGGCTCATCGATCTTCAACAACAACGAGTGAATGCAACGAACAGGCTGGCTTCAGTTTTGGAGGAGATATTGGCCAACATGATTATGAATCAAGGCATAAAATGATATAGATCACGACGCTCATGGAAAAGAAAATGGCAAAGTTCACTGGCTTCTCCGTAAACATTTGAACAGAAAAATTGTGTTGCAATGGTTCAGATCATATTCATACATTAAAGCTGGGAGTTATTTTTGGTGCCGTATTCAACAGGTGGCTCATGTCTGTCATCATCTTCCATGAGTTGTGTGATGTCAATACATGTTTTGAAAGTCTGATGAGATGTCAACAGTGTAGTAATATATAAACGGCGTATCTGGTTACCAGATCTAGTCTGGACCAACTAGAATTATGATATTATATTGCTATTACACCATGACAATTATCAACATGTAATTATATGGTGGAAGGTTAACAGTTCAATTGTTGAATATATTATATTGTAAGAAATACATAAAAATAACCATATTAAGGTGTTTATATTTCAATGTTCATAAAGTAGGCTCAATGTAACGTAGTTTAAAATGATACAGTTTATACGATTTCAATAAGTAAAGCTATACTAAACATGCACCGACATTATTTTGTTTAACACATTTGTAAATTTGGGCTTCTTGCAAATGAACATGCTTCCCCGAATGCCAAAGACTTCAATGCCAAAATTTATACCTGGACACAAGGTCCATGTTACACTAGGTTGCGTGCGTGGAGCAACCATCACTAAGGGGCGGGGCCCAACCACCATCATATAATCTAATCAGCTCCTGTTTCACCCAAGCAGGCACGACGCGAAGATAAAACTCAATGGGGCTGCGAACTGCCAAACTTGCTCACTAGGAGCGCTAGCGCATTAGATCCTCGAATCAAGCAGGGAGGTGTGGCAGGTGTAATGCAAACAACACGGCTATGGCTGACAGGAGTTTTTTGTATGGTAATGAAAATTGTTTAAAATAAACCAAATGACGTATTGCTGCGTCCCAAATTGTAAATATAATGGTGGGAATAAATTTCCCAACGACAAAAAGCTTAGAAAGGCGTGGGAAATCGCGATGAGGCGGAAAAATTGGCATCCCACCTCAACTAGTGTTGTTTTTTCCGCACACTTCAAGTCTGACGACTTTTATGTTGAGGGATATACTTCAGGTAGGTCATTGGCTGTAGGCCAAAGTCAATAGATCATCAACAAATATATTCCTGTGAGACCAGGTTTTTGTTTACTCCTACTGAATGTCAGAGATTCGGCGAGGCTTGGGTAGGCCTACCCATAACCTCAAGCGTAGCTATAACCTATAACCTTGTTAGCCTCCTTGCTAGGGCTAGGCCCTAGGCCTACCTTGGTCGTAATATTATCTGTGGCGTAACCTTATGTTTTGTAATTACTAGTTTAATTTTTTAATTAGAGTTTCTACTTCCATGTTGGCCTACGAAAGCATCAATATTGTGACAGATAATGACATGCTTTGTTTATAAACAGTATCTTATGTCTAATTGTCACTAAAACCATGGTTATGGACATACAATGAAAGTAGTGCATAGGTAGGCTAGTCTACCAAGCCCTTTGCATACAGGCTACACCGAGGGCTAGGATAGCCCTATTTCTTAGTAGGCCTACCTAACACATCATAGGCTATTGGATTTATTAACGTAGAATACGTAGGCCTACTTACTTACACAATTACATGAACTCCTCCCACTAGCTATTTCATTTTTTTATTTTATAGGTCTGAAATTATCTCGTAAGAGATTAAAAAAGGTGCAGTTCCCACGCTATTTCAATGGAAACTACAAGAACAGCCCAAACGCGCAGCTGTACTACGTGGCAATCGAGCCAAGAAACGTTGTAGCAAATTTTCACAGTCAACCGACACTGAAAATTTGTGTCATTCTTTGCTGCCTGAGGATAGTGAAACTGAAACAACTCACATGAACTGGTCCACTGGTCGAGAAGATTTTGTTAACTCGAGTGAAATATATGAACCAGTCTACAAGAATGCGTCTGTTCAAACTGTAACTGAACTAAGAATTTCTGTCACAATGTTTGTAAGCAATCCAAAAGTTATAAGTTTTTACACTGGCCTAGAAAGCTATGAAAAGTTTTGCCTTGTTTTGGAGTCTCTTGGTCCTGCAGTAAACAGCCTGCAATATTATAGGCACCAAATTTTGGGTTTAAGTATTGAAAATCATTTTTTTCTCACATTGATGAAACTGAGAAGAAATAAAGCTCTATTTGAACTTGGTGTAATGTTTGAAATTTCGGACAATATGGCCTCAAACATTTTTATTACCTACATTGGTAAATTTAATTGCTCATTAGTGGTCAGAAATTAACTTATTGCCTTCTAGGGAGTTGGTGGATTATTATATGCCCCCGTCTTTTAAACGAAAGTTGGCCTCTACTAGGGTAATTGTTGACGGAACCGAATTTCCCATTGAAAAGCCCATGAATCCATCATTGCAGCAGGCATCATTTTCAACCTACAAAAATAAAAATACACTAACAATTCTTGTAGGCTCCACTCCTCGTGGCTTGGTGTCTTATTGTTCCGAGGCTTACAAAGGTGCAACCAGCGACAGGCAAATAGTGGAACGAAGCAATTTAGTTGAAATGTGCTCACCCAAAACAGTATAATGGCAGATCGAGGGTTTACGGTACAAGATCCGTTTGCCCCAAAGGACATTGTGATGTTCTAGTTCTCCATCTGTCACATTTAGATGGCAGTGAGTTGGAAGCCACATGTTTCAAGGGGGCGTCCATCACTTCCGGTGGCCATACTTGATCACTCTGTTATACCTACTGCAGCCATGCAGTCGCTCTGTTCTTTTGTGCTAATTAAATAGTAATAAGTCTGCATCGGGTGTTTGTGTTATCCATTGACTACCTCTCCAACATAAAACATCACAATGGCGACGAGGATTGTGTCTGAGCCTGCTGCAATTCGTTGGTAAAACCGAAAACGTGATTAAAATACTTCAAGCCGGCGGCCGGCGTGTAGGCTAGGCTAGCTAGGCCTAGGCCTAGGCCGCGCGCACACCATGTCTAGTGATGAGGCGGAACCGGCTAGGACTCCGGTTATGGTTGGGGTGATTGGCAATGTCTCTCAGCTCGTCTCCGAAACCGCGGAAGAGTGGGAAATCTTTTCGGAACAACTGGAATTTTTCTTCGAGGCCAACGCGATTGAAGGTAATCGCCGGAAGGCAATACTGTTTAGTAACACTGGACCCCTTGTCTATCGTCAAATACGGAAGCTATGTAAGCCTAAGTCAACGGCGGAAATCTCTTATGACGAGGCGGTTAAGCTACTGACTACACACTTTAACCCTAAACAAAATGTGTGGTTGCGTCGCAAGGTTTTTGAAACCCGCAATCAATTACCGGGCGAACATTTCAAGGATTTTGTAGGCAATCTGCGCTTGCTGGCACAAAGCTGTGACTACCAGGACGTGGAAAAGGAACTTCTTCAGAGAATCATCCTTGGCATGAGGAATACGTCACTTCAGGAGAAGATTTTTTCTGATACTACAGGGGCTATCACCTTTGCTTCGGTCTATGCCCAGGCTGTTGCTTCAGAGGTTGCGAAAGGGGATGTAGCAGCTCTACAGCAGTCGACCTCTACGAATTCTGCACCTTCGCAGTCTGTTCACAAGTCGTCTGCACGCTACATTGGCAGTGGCCGCCCCGAGGCTAAACCTACACATACACCTCAGGTACGTGGCGCATGCAATGCATGTGGTGACATGCACAGTTATGAGACGTGTTCGTTCCGATCCTACACTTGCCATTTCTGTAAGAAGGTGGGACATATCACACGTGCGTGCCGCAAGAAGAAAGCTGTTCAAGCGGAGAAGCAGGGTAATGGAACACTACCTAAAGCTTCGGACCACAAAGGCGGTGGGGGCAAGAAGCAACAAAAGTCTACGCGCACCATGCAGGTGGCAGAGAGCCAAGGCCAAGAGGTATCTGAGAGCCAAGGCCAAGATTTGCCATACAATTCTACAGGGCTTTTCCTCTGCCACACCCCATCTCCAAAAGCTCCTCCAGCCCTCATGGTTGAGGTGCTAGTGGGAGAGGTCTTGCTTCCCATGGAAGTGGATACGGGGGCGGGGCACACGATAATTGGGTATGACATATACCAAGCCAAATTTGCTAGCAGGAAACTCTCAACTCCTGAACTTCTGCTGAAGACGTGGTCGCAGGAGAACCTAAAGGTTAAAGGAACATTTACAGCCAGTATCAGACTAAATGGGTACCAAGCCACGCTACCCGTGGCAGTAATGGAGCAGCCTGGTCCAGCCCTATTAGGCCGCACATGGTTTTCAGCGTTGGGAATTAGTGTTAATGGAATACATGCTGTTTCCTTAGTTACAGGCCTACCTGAATGCTTAAAGCCTTACAGTGAAGTATTTGCTCCAGGCTTAGGAGCATATTCTGGACCACCTGCACGAATTCATCTAAAACCGGACGCTGTACCGGTGTTTCGCAAGGCGAGGGCTGTGCCGTTTGCCCTTCATGACCGAGTTGGCAAGGAACTTGACCGCATGGTTGCGGCCGGCATATTGGAACCTGTGACTCACTCGGATTGGGCTACGCCTACCGTGAACGTCGAGAAGAGAGACGGGTCCATCCGGATTTGCGGTGACTTTAGTGGTACGGTTAACCCAGCCTGTCAGCGGGAGGTGTATCCGCTACCTACGATTGATGAATTACTAAGCAAGTTGAGTGGAGGTAAGGTCTTCACTAAATTTGACTTGTCACAAGCCTTCCTACAAATCTTAGTGGATGAAGATACTTCTAATATCCTAACCTTAAACACTCATAAGGGTCTATATCGCATGAAACGTCTCAGTCCGGGCCTGTCTTCAGCACCAGCAATTTTCCAGCGACTCTCCGAGACTCTGCTTCAAGGCATCCCGGGCGTAGTTGTCTACCTGGACGATGTTTTGTGTACTGCCTCAAATCAACAGGAACTGTGGCGAAGGGTGAACCAAGTACTGGATCGTTTCTCCCAAGCTGGTTTGCGGCTGCACCTGGACAAGTGTGTGTTCAACGCCAAGTCTCTGGAGTACGTTGGATATTTCATATCAGGTGAGGGTATTAAGCCTACTAATGCAAAGGTCCGAGAGCTGTTGGCCACTCCCTCTCCGGCTAATAAGGATGAACTGAAGACCTATCTAGGTTTCATTAACTACTACGATAGATTCTTCAAAAACAAATCTACGATGTTTAGTCCGCTGTACAATCTGCTGCGAAATGATTCAAAGTGGGTATGGACTGAAGAGCATGAGAAAGGGGATGGACTGGGTATGGACTGAAATGACTGCCGTCATTTTACAATTGTGACGGACAATAAACCCTTATGCGGAATTTTCAGAGAAAACAGGCCGATACCGGATCAGGTGTCTCCACGGATGTTGCGATGGTGCTTGCTCCTCAGTCAGTATGACTACACCCTGACACATCGGGCAGGAAGCCTAAACGCAAACGCGGATTTCCTCAGTCGGCTCCCATCACCGCATGTCACTATTGAGGAATACCCAGACCCAGCAGGGATTCTACTCTTCGAGGAAGCTCCTCCTTCCTCCCCTCTTACAGCAGCGAGTATTGAACGTGCTACTAAAGATGATCCGGTGCTGAGCTTGGTGCACAATGCACTAATTCACGGACGCACCTACAACCCGGATCCTGATGTCCAGCGGTACCTGGATGCATTTACTAAACTATCTGTTCGTAGCGGCTGCATCCTGTTTGGGGATCGGGTGGTCATTCCCGAACGTCTTCGGTCAGAAGTTCTGCATCTTCTGCATCGGGTGCACCAGGGCATCGTGCGAACCAAGTCGCTTGCCAGAAGCTATGTTTGGTGGCCATCCATGAATGGGGACATAGAGAATTTGGTAAATTCTTGCCCGGCCTGTGCCGAAGCTAGGCCTGATCCCCCAAAGGTCCCGGTCATCCCCTGGTCTGCACCAGTACGAGTTTGGTCCCGATTGCATGTTGACTTCGCTGGCCCCTTTTTCGGCCACACCTTCCTTATTCTTGTTGACGCTTCGTCCAAGTGGGTCGAAGTTGCCGACACTAATGCATCAATGTCTGCTATGACAACCATCAATCAACTACGATTGTGGTTCGCTACGCACGGTTTGCCTGACGAGCTAGTCAGCGACAATGGGCCGTGTTTCCGCTCGGAGCAGTTTGGACAGTTCTGTACATCCAATGGGGTAAAGCAGATCTTCTCGGCACCGTACCATCCGGCCTCTAACGGGCAGGCCGAGAGAACAGTTCAAACGGTTAAATCTCTACTACGCAAGATTAAACCGACCCAGTGGAAACATGAGTTGCCTAATATTCTGCTTATGCTTAGAGCCACTCCAAGCACCGTAACGGGAAAGGCGCCTTCGGAGCTGCTGATGGGTCGACGAATTAGGACTCTTTTGGACAAGTTACATCCCGATTCATCTGCAGTACCCAGTAGGCCTGCAACGGATGTCGTAATCGGTAAGGCGTTCGAGGTGGGAGATGCTGTGTTCTACCGCAGCTATCAGTCCGGAACACGCTGGCTACCAGGCGTTATTGCATCGGTGACTGGTCCTCGCAACTACCAGGTAGCGACTAGCACTGGGTCAATTGAGAATCGCCACATCGAGCAACTCCAGCGGCGTTTCCATGCTACTACTAGGGCTAACGAGGCACTGCCTACGGCAACAGAGGACCCGCCTGCGGCAGCAGAGGCACCATTCCTCGAGGCAGCTCGTCCGACGCCTGTACCCATGAAGCCGGGTCAGCCTCCGGAGCTCGAGCCAGAGCCAACGCCAGCTCCCATCGAAACACCAAGGGCGGACCCACCGAGTCCGTTACGAGCGTCTGCAAGGACTCGCAGACCTCCGGCTTATTTTAGCGATTATGTTAAACATTAATAGATGTAATTAGTTTTGTAAATCTTTATAACTTCAATTCTTAGTAATATATCTCATTTCAAGAGGGGGAAGAATGTGATGTTCTAGTTCTCCATCTGTCACATTTAGATGGCAGTGAGTTGGAAGCCACATGTTTCAAGGGGGCGTCCATCACTTCCGGTGGCCATACTTGATCACTCTGTTATACCTACTGCAGCCATGCAGTCGCTCTGTTCTTTTGTGCTAATTAAATAGTAATAAGTCTGCATCGGGTGTTTGTGTTATCCATTGACTACCTCTCCAACATAAAACATCACAGACATAACAGTCAATATGCCCACTTTCTTAAAAGGAAAAAGTCAGCTGCCTGGTCTAACAGTTTTGTCCGATCGTAAGATAGCTAGTAAACGGGTGCACATTGAGCGGTTGATTGGTCTTACAAAAACTTACAAGATTTTATAACAAGACCTAAACACACAGTATGTTAAGTTTGGCAGTGAAATTTTCTTTTCTTGTGTGATGCTCTGCAATTTTAGGGAAGGAATTGTAAATAAGAACATCAAATAGGCCTAAGCATAGAAGTAAAACCCTGCATGCATTATCAAAAATATGATAGGCCTAGGTAGGCCAAAACTCCTAAAAAGTTCTAAAATTTTAATTTAATTTTTGCTCACTTAATTGAAAATAATTTGCTTATGATATGGTTATTACAAAATCATGTTTACAATAAATCACAACATGGCATTGAAATTTAGAACAAGCATTACTTGTATTCACTCAAGGTGTGGTGATAACCTTCATTTTTTAAGACAAATTCAAGCTTCAATTGGTGGTTTCCATACCACCAACAGAACAATGTGTAATAATCTAATAATAATAATAATAATATAAATAATAATATGAATAATATAGTATTAGTAGTATAATAATAATATGATATATATATAATATGAATATATATATATATATTATATATAATATAATATTCTACATAATTATATTGAAACATAATCTGTTGTATTGTTTATAGCCTCCCTGCATCACAGTATCTGCATTCTTCAGTTTATCTACTTCTTGTGAATTGTAAATAGTACATGTAAATTTGTACAGCACATGTGTGGAGTACACAATTATGTTAAACTAGGAAAACGCTCTGTTTGACGCGTTGATAAGCGAGCGCGTCCATATCTACGAACGTTCTGGGCAATTAACAACAATTCAAGAATGCGCATTACAACCATATTTCCATAGCTATTGTACTTCCCAATATTGTTGAATGCAGTGCAATGTGCGTTGCTAAGAATTTTCGCTGTCAATCTCTCAAGTGTTTTCGCCGCGGTCCGCCACCGTTACTAACAGTTATTGACAGCAATAGAAATGTAATTTCTGCCCATAATACGTATCGGATTGCGTTTAGATTAGTATATTCGTAACCGGACAAAAATTTACTATAAGATAGCCACCTCACATTTTGCCGTTACTGTGTTTCAGAAATATATTTTCGACTAACTTTCGTAAAACTTTGCCAATACTTATTAGATAGCCATTAGATTAACATATTCTTGACCGAAAAAATCTGTAGAAAAATCTGGCTATCTCACATTTTGCCGCCATTTTGTTTCAAAAAAATATTTTGCAGTAACTATGGTGTAACTTTGTAACTTTTCGAACGATTTTGCCTCAAAACTATACACCTTCAATCCACATCGAGGCATGTGGATGGTCTAAATTTCAAGTTGATCGGACTTTCCGTTCGACCGCTATCGACAGACATAAAAAACAACAGAAGGAAGTGCCATAAGAGTCTAAAGGAGGCGAGATGCTATGGTTTAAATTTCAGTGATGTAATTACTAGGAAAACGCTCTGTTTGACGCGTTGATAAGCGAGCGCGTCAATATCTACGAACTTTCTGTCGAAAAGTTTTCAATGCTAATACAAACAACAATTAACAACAATTCAAGAATGCGCATAGCACAAATTTTTCTAATTTTCATAGCTATTATACTTCCAGACATTGTTGGATGCAGTGCAATGTGCGTTGCTAAGAATTTTCGTTGTCATGTTTTCGCCGCGGTCCGCCACCTTTACTAACAGTTATTGACAGCAATAGAAATATAATGTCTGCCTCTAATACGTAACCGATCGCGTTTAAATTCGTATATTCGTGATCGGACGAACATTTACTACAAGATAACCACCTCACATTTTGCTATTATTGTGTTTCAGAAAAATATTTTCGAGTAACTTTTGTGTAACTTTGCCAATATTTATCAGATCGCCATAAAATTAACATATTCGTAACCGGAAAAAGCTTTAGAAAAATATGGCTATCTCACATTTTGCCGCCATTTTGTTTCAGAAAAATATTTTGCAGTAACTATTGTGTAACTTTATAAAGTTTCAAACGATTTGCCTCAAAACTATACACCATCAATCCACATCGAGACTTGTGGATGGTCAAATTTCAAGTTGATCGGACTTTCCGTTCGACCGCTTTCGACAGACAAAAAAAAATAAATAAACAGAACGAAGTGCCATAAGAGTCTCGTGGAGACGCTCGCTTCGCTCGCTTAAATAATAGCACATAATTCAGTTTCTTAAACACTACAAGATAAGGAAGTTATTACGACACAATAACAATAACACAATACTGTGGTAGTTGTACAACAATTATTGTTTGCATTAGTGTAGTATTTTTTGTTTGAATCCAGATAATATTTTATTGTTTGTGTGGAAAAATTACGAGGAAAAATTACTATGGAAATCGTTATCACAGTCATACTGATTATAACGTTAAATACATTTATCATTTAGTCTGTAGGGCTTACCAAACCACAGCGCTATGATCACTCAGATTTTCGATTTTTTGTTTCAATCTTGAGATATAATTAAAAAATGAAAATTTTCTGCGGTTTTTGACGTAGAGGTATCCTTCGTGAACCTAACCTACGTGTCCCCCGACGAGTGCGCTAGAGCCCTTTCAGACGAGATCGAGCCAGTCTTCACGCATGATAAGTTCTGCGCTGGCTACGTAAATCGCAGCATCAGCGTGTGTAGGGGTGACTCTGGAGGGGGGCTGGTCTTCCGCCACCCCGGCACCGACAAGTATTACCTGCGTGGGATCGTCAGCATTGCCTTTACGGGTTTCGACCCAGAGTCCGAGCAACTCTACACCGGCTTCACGAAATTCTCCATGTTTTTAAATTGGGTACAAGAAAATACGTAAATTTCGCTTCGTTTAAGAAAAAATTGGAATATGTATTTAATAATAATCTTAGTTTTATTGTTCCACCTGATTTCCCGTAAACAACATGTTGCTTAACCCTATTGCGTGAATTTGATGTCCCGTGACCTCTTTTAATTTGCTGTTAGCAACAGTGATCATATTAATCCTTCTCAGCACCATGTTGCATATTAACAAAGCTTTGTCTTAATTTTTATTTTAACTGGCCTGTAGCAGTGGCCATGTAATGACCTTGTAGATAACGCAGATATCTGTTAAAGTTTTATATGTGTAGGTAGATAAACCTTTATGTACTTCGAAGTGTATTCCGTTCTCATAGCAAAAGTAGATACTGAATACTAAGTGTGAACAAGGTAAAACCAGTTTCAATTTGTGAAAAATTCATCGACCTTTATATTTGTGTGCACTGAAACTAACGCTAATCGTATTCGCCCGTATAAAACAATTCTAAACAATGCTTCAGCCACCTAGCCATACCATTCATGTAGACCAAATACCAAATGCGACCTAAAATATAGCCTTGTGTGGTACTCCCGTCAACTATACAAAATATGCAATAGTGTCTCTGATCCTAAAAAACTGATAAGGATAGTATAGATAAGTGCAGACATATTATAAAATCTACAACAAATATTACCACATATTGAACAAGTACACAAAGTATTATGGAGATAAAATAAAGTTATAATGAAATAGAAATTATAACGTAATAGAGCGAATTACATTTCGAATTGGAGAGAGGAAAGATTATTAGGATAAAAAAAATATTAAAACTTCCCTCTCGTGACAATGTGTTTCCGAGTTTAACGAGACAAAGAAATTCCTGAACCATTTCAACATAGGCCCTCTATTTCATATACTGTGAAAATTTGTATTTGTCAATTTATATTATCGTATATTTATGGAATTTACCTTATTGTTTAGAAATATTATGTAAATAAGGTAAAATTTGAAATCCAGCTAATATTTTTCTTTTTCTTAATCAGTAGTTTTTATTTTGTGGATATGTTATCATGATTTACTAGTTGGCTGCCGTGGCTTTGCTCACGTCGATACCAGGATTGTGTACTATTATTATTGTGGTACACATATCAATACATCATTATATGAATCAAAAAATGTATCAAGTTATGCAGGCATGTTGCCTATTATATTTAGAATCAAAATCCGCGTCACGAACGAAATGCTGAGATGGGCATAAAGATAACAGTCTGCCGCTTGCCGGACACGTTATGCATTCACATCAACCTAATCACGGGCCATATTTCAACGTACGTTACACAGTCAATCTTGGCAAAGTAAATACATTCTTATTCATGACATGAACGTATTTATTTTAATCTGTTTCACATTGTCTTATTGCTCATGTGTCAAATCACTTAAACGTATTTATTTTAATCTGTTTCATATTGTCTTATTGTTCATGTGTCAAATCACGTAAATGTACTAAGTTTAATCTGTTTCATATTGTCTTATTGCTCATGTGTCAAATCACGTAAACGTATTTATTTTAATCTGTTTCATATTGTCTTATTGCTCATGTGTCAAATCATAAAAACGTATTTATTTTAATCTGTTTCATATTGTCTTATTGTTCACGTGCCAAATCACGTAAATGTACTAATTTTAATCTGTTTCATATTGTCTTATTGTTCATGTGCCAAATCACGTAAATGTACTGATTTTAATCTGTTTCATATTGTCTTATTGCTCATGTGTCAAATCACGTAAACGTATTGATTTTAATCTGTTTCATATGTTTTTAATGCTCATGTGTCAAATCACGTAAGCATTAATTTAGATAAGAACAAAAATTGTTGAGCATCTAGCACAAAATCTGCTTATTTCACAGGTTTAATATGTGTCAAAAGTTATTGTGAAGGGGGAATGGATATGTTTGTTTTGTCTGAATACTCTAGAACACACCGTGATTGTGCATGCGACGACCGCGCTGCCATCTCACGACAGCGCTTGACAAATCAAGCGTATCGTCTTCTAGACCCGCGTTCGATCCCCCGTGGATGTATCCGTGCCATTAAACCCCGTGTTTTAATGAAACTGTCGCACTCAGGAGATTAATGAGACTGTCACAGAAACGCTTGGTCGTTATCTAATTGTCCGTAAATTTTGCGGTGTGGGCGACAAACTCAAGCCGTAAAAATAACACGGTGTTTGTTGATGATGCTTTCAGAAAACACTGGGTGAACGTTGAACTTTCACAGACGAAAGGCAGAGGGCTATTGTCAGTATTAAAGCCACATTATAGCCACATTACAGGGTTTCATATATTGTCAAATAACGTGAATTCAAGAGTTGAATTCAATAAATTGGACCGCCGTTCGAATGAAAGTGTTGAATGAAAGTCATTGAGTTCCATTCGTTGTTCAACATTTTGGTTCAAAATACATTTCATTAAGAGCTGGTCCTATTTTTCATTCAATATTTGATGAAACAAACCAATCAGAATTAAGCCTAGTTTACGATTGGCGTCAACTTGAATCGTCAACCGGTAATAGATTCACGTTAACGTTTTTGATTCACGATTCGACGGCAACTGAAGCTGCGTCGGTACTCATCGGTGAACTTCGTTGATCCTGGTTGATCTTCGTTATTGCACGGCCATCTCTACCCGTTGTTCCCAAAGTTGTGATGTAGAGCATTCTGTGGTTTGATGTAAACAACAGCTGTTTGTGGTTGTCATTTTAGAGGATATTATTTGTGTGCCAGTGAACATCAACAAAATCAAAAGAAGAAAATGCTTTATTTGGAAATCGAACAGATATTTCTTTGGAACCTCTTTGGTGACATGTTAATGCGCCTGCGCGAGCGTCAAACGTTAACGCCAACCGTCAAAATTGGAATGAGTTGGACTTTGACGTTGACGGTTCAAGTTGACGGTTGACGCATTTCTGAAATCGTGAATGCTTCCATATGAATGTACAGGTTTATCAATGTGTTGAAGTTGAAGTTAGCGTTGACGCCAATCGTACACTAGACTTGTTCACCACGTGATTCCTATACATCATGCGGCAACCATTATCGCAACGAACATCTGACACATATGTGGCGTAGCGCTATTCATAGGTTGCACGTACGCCACATCTATGCTCGTGGCGGCCACATTTGTGATCAAATATTGACGTTGCCATGGAGAAACAATTGAAGCCTGTTGTGATAGAACACCGTAATTCCTAGTTCTTTAAAATTGAGCGTGTTTTTTTAAATACAATTGGTATATATCGTAATTTGCAATTGTTTTATTACTTATGTTTAGTTTTTAAATTCTAAATTAGGCTTATTTATCGAATTTGAATACTATTTGCCAATGATCTAAGATTGGTCCTCATAAATTGTGTCGCAATCATGGCCGCTGTGACGTCACGTGGGAACTATGAATATGTGCGTTCCGGCTACTGAAGCGCTGCCTGTTAGAATCACCGAAAACCCCTCTAGAAGGCAGTGCACTAATTATTATTTGAAGCTTCCAAAGATTCCAAAGAAGTCAAAGAGATTTGCAAAATTCTTATTATTGGAAGTTGTGTGTATCCAATGGGGAGCCGTACAACAAACGACTACACTGCAGCGCTGCGAGCGTTCCGGCCACTGAGCACTACTGCTGGAAGTCACCGAAAACGCCTCTAAAGCCAGTGCACTAATTATTATTGGGATAATATCCATCGATTCCAAAGAAGTCTTTCCAACGATTTAAAAATTCGTATTGTTGAAATTGTGTGTATC
This sequence comes from Isoperla grammatica, assembly GCA_945910005.1. Classification (NCBI taxonomy): domain Eukaryota; kingdom Metazoa; phylum Arthropoda; class Insecta; order Plecoptera; family Perlodidae; genus Isoperla; species Isoperla grammatica. Next base: position 103,383,030 of record OX246737.1, read on the forward strand.
CAATCGCTATACGCTCTCTGTATACTTGTTACGCCTACCCATGGGGAGGCGTACAACAAAAACCTGCACTGCATCGCTACGAGCGTTCCGGCTACTGAAGCGTTGCCTGTTAAAATCGCCGGAAAACCCCTCTAGAAGGCAGTGCTCTAATTATTATTTGAAAACATTCATAGATTCCAAAGAAGTCAAAGAGTTTTGCAACGTCTTAGAAAAATCGACCTCGGCCAACTGCGTCTGTCTACAAACACAAGTATGAAGTGTATTTTATTTCTGTGGTCATCTCATTATAGAATATTCTAATAATTATTCGATTTATATAGTTATAATGATTGTGTGTGTACACAACTAAACGTAGGTGTCAATGCAGTACGGTAGCAACATGCAACTTGTTCACAAATATACTACAGTTCGTCTCCATCCAAAATACACGCCGGCAAAATGCGAGTTGTGAAAGGAACTGTTTCTTATTGTTGGAGACCAAAGTCTAATGTACGATTGGCGTCAACGCTAACTTCAACTTCAACACCTTGATAAACCTGTATATTCATATGGAAGCATTCACGATTGGAGAAATGCGTCAACCGTCAACTTGAACCGTCAACGTCAAAGTTCAACTCATTCCAGGGGGGTGAGTCTCGACTTCCTCGCGGAAACGAAACTTTCGACAGCCTGGAATCTATTCTTGACCAATCGGAACCATGTGGCGCGTTGTAAGTATTTTCCACAGTCTGCTAGCGGCGAATCAGTGTATCATCCAGGTGGCGGTGGATATTGTCATTAAAGCATTATCATTTGTTTTGATAAACATGTCAAACGGGCACGAAGCTAACAATAAGTAATAAAGGCTGGTCCACACAGATTTTTAAGACATAAAGGCTGGTCCACACAGATTTTTAAGACATAATGCATAAGGTTTTAAGACGTTGTTTTAAAAACAACAATGAAAACAACGTCTTAAAACTAAAACTTTGTGTGAACGCCAGTACGTGTTTCCTATGATCCAACTTTACGACTACGCGTTAAACCTTAAATCGTATGTCTTAAAAATCTGTGTGGACCAGCCCTAACATAGATAGCGCTGCTAAGCAACCTCCTTTCAGCGCCATTGATGAATAATAACAATAAAACAACAATGCAAATTGACAGCTAAACCACTCCTAATAGAAGTTTGTTTTCTTGCCACCAGAATGCATCTAGTCTATTTTGAGTGCCCTATACATTATATAGACTAGGCTGTAAAAATACGTTACTAATGTAGGCCTATTAATGTAGGCCTAGGCTTATTGTAGCCTAGTAATGGCCTAGACTAAAAGAGTTGGGCCTAGGCCTAGGCTAGGACTACACCTCGTGATGAATTGACGTCACTTTCGTCTGTAGGATGTAATTCCGACAGCCAAATTGCAGATGGAATTACTTTCCACAGTCGAAAGTGACGTCAGAAGATCACGTGGTCTAGGTCTAGCCTAGGTCTAGGCCCAACTCTTTTAGTTTAGGCCATTGCTAGGCTCTAATAAGCATAGGCCTACATTAATAGGCCACATAAGTAATGTAGTACTACAGCCTAGTAGTAGTGGCAGTCTTCTACAGGTCACCAGCATCTAGTAAATTTGAATTTTTAAATTTTTTTGAGCAGCGGTGTGAAAATAAATGTGAAATGGAAGAATCAATTTTCATAACGGGTGTCATTAATATTAATTTGTTAAAATCAGAGACATACAGTCATAAATTTAAAAAAACAATTGAATTTCTAGGCATGAAACAGGTGGTTCAACACCCTACACGCTATGAAAGAGGTACTAAATCGTTAATTGACCTGGTTATTACAAATAACCATGAACACAGTGGTTAATTTGTAAGGAAAAAGGTGGGTATACGCATCATAGTTTCATGTTACAATGTGCTCGTGATAAAAATTGATGTCTCGGTGGAAAATCTCTTTCCCCCCCACCCCCCCCACCTCCCCATCCCTCTTACCAATTCAGCTTCTGGGCTCGTAATCTGGAATTGGATTTGGAGTTTTGGGTTGGATTTGATACAATTTTACTCGTCTCCAAAAGCCAATCGTTATTTTAATTGTCCTGTAAGTTTACCATTAAATGATTAAAAGCAGATACATATATTATTAAATATCAGTTATTGAAGTAGTTATACAGTAATTTTATGGGTCAACTGGCAACAATTCATTTCCAAGAGGAACATCCTAACTTTAGCAGAAATGTTTATCCGTTGTATTTATTTTTATGACAAGACATCACCTCAAAACGTGTGTCAGATCAGCTGGGCGGACTGGGAAAAAAATCCAGACCGGGCAAACTTTTGGTCAGGCCAGGCACGGGGGGGTTGGGAGGCTGTGGCCCCCCAACAAACAGCGCCGCAGGCGAAATTTTTTTAAATCAGGTTTTTAGAAGGCATTTGGTGCGTTTTAGAAAAAAACATAGCAGGCTGAATGCACTACCGAAATACTGTAGTTTTCGTCCGTTAAGAATAGAAAAACACCAGCAAGAAGATTGATGAGAATGAGATCAAGTTACACCGAAATCCAACGAATCTACAATGTAATTTAAACCAAATACCTTACTACAATAATACGGGACACTGGCCTAAATTTGCTGCGACACGTAGGTAGTGCTGCTCTCAAGCGGCACGAGGAGATCCTAACATGATAAGAATATTGTTACGAAGATACGTAACAAATACCGATGGGTAGACTATTATTATATTTGAAATTACGTTGCTCTTATAATGAAGTCAATCCCTAAGAAATGATTTTTAAAAATTCCGACCCTAAGGGGGTAAAAAAGGGGGTGGAAGTTTTTCATTAGACTACCTTTATCTCAACAACTAAACGTGCTATAGACCTGAAAACTGGTAGATAGGCTCTCCATTGTAAACAAAAAAAAGTAGTTTTACCATTTTTCGAAAATCCACTTAAGAGGGGTGAAAACGGGGGTTGAATGTTTTATGAGCATATCTATAACTCTAATACCAAAGATGACATATGGGTGCAAATTTGTATTTAGGTTCTTCTTTTAATATAAAGAATCACGTGTTTTACCATTTTCCGAAAATCCAATTGGGGGGATGAACACGGGGGGTGATTTTACAGCTCAAAAACTGAACATGTAACAGACGTAAAAATTAATAGTTAGATTCTCCTCCAAAAATAAAGGAACACAGTTTTACAATATTTACGAAAATTCAGTGAACGGGGGTGAATAGAGGGGGTGATTTTTCGATCATGTGTTTTTACACCATATCTCAAAAACCGAAGATGTTACAGACGTGACAATTGGTAGTTAGATTCTTCATTAAAGATGAAGAAATATGTGCTGTACCATTTTCCTGAAATCCACTCAAAAGGGTTGAAAAGAAGCGATAAATGAGAGGGTGATTTTTTTTTTTAAACTCAAAACCCCGAAGATGTTCCAGACGTAAAATTTGGTACAAAGATTCTTCTTTAAAAATAAAGAAAAACATATTTTACTATCTTTCGAAAATCCAGTAATGGGTGGCGAAAATGGGGGTTGTTTAAAAAATGATGTAACTATGAAAATTGGTATTTAGGCAATTTAAAAAACAATAAGAAATATGTTTTAGCATTTTACAAAAATCCAGTTATATAATAATAGTTATATAATATAATAATTCACCACCTGTGAATATACATTTTTTATTTTACCCCCCCCCCCCCCCCCCCCCCCTAAACTGTATTTTCAAAAATTGTAATACAATTTTTTATATGTTTTTGAAGGAGAATCTAAATACCATATTTAACGACCATAACATGTTCCGTTTGTGACTTTTAAAAAGAAATAACCCCCTGTTTTCACCCCCTTAATTGGATTTGCTAACAATATTAAAACACTTATTTCTTTGTGATACAAGAAATAACTATACCAATTTTCAAGTCTGTTACGTTTACCATAATCAGTTATTAGATATAGCAATTTAAGAAAAAAAACACCCCCGCTCCGTAAGTTACGTAAAGGGGTTACCTGGATTTTCAGAGAATGGTATAACATGTGTTTCTTTGTTTTCAAATTAGAATTTTAATACCAATATTCAAAGAGTAACTGTCTCGGTTTTTTGAGTTATAGCTGCATCTTTATTTTTAAAAACATACCCCCTTTTTCGCCACCCTTTATTAGTTTTTTTAAAAATGGTTTAATACATGTTTTTTTAGTTTTGAAGAAGAATCTAGGCATCAATTTTCACGACTCAAATATCTTCGGTTTTAGAGATTAAAAATTCACCCCCTCTACTTCACCATCCCTTTTCATCCTCCTTAACAGGATTTTAAGAAAGTGGTAAACTATGGATTCCTTTATTTTTGAAGGAGAATCGAACCATCTATTTTCACGTATGTAACACTTTCGGTTTTTGAGATATTGGTGTTCTTAATTTACCCCCTCTTTTCACCCCCGTTAACTGGATTTTTGGGAAATGGTGAAACACATTGTCACACTCAAAACCCGATATGTTGCCCGACAGGATCGAGTGGACTTAAAAGAATATGTTAATTTGCTAGCTCATTCGGTGATTACGAATCTCATTAATTAATTAAATACTATCAGAAATGGGATGTGATTTGTATGGAAATGGGGTTAAATTATAACCAATAAATTTACTCTACTTTAGGTATAATTAACGGAAAACACATGTTACAATGAATGAAAAACACTTCTACCTAAGGGCCCATTGCTAACTTCTTATAACTAAAGAATAAATTGAACAATTTTTATAGGAATTTAAAGAAATTGTGATTATGATGTAAAAAATATTGAAATTAAAAATTGATGTTCAGTTAAAAGTTCAACCATGGAAATTAAAAGATTTAGTACTCATCCATTGACGTTGTTGCTGTTGCTGAGGTTGTTGTTGTTGTTGTTGTTGTGGTTGATGTTGTTGTTGTTGTTGTTAATGTTGTTGTTGTTGATCCGGAAGTATTCGAGGTGTTGTCCACGTGCGTTTGACAGCTGTCAGGGTTGTTCCTTTCACTTTCAAAATGGCGTCTAAAATGGCGTCTCCTTCCCACGGAATTACGGTAGTGACGTCACGATCTTCCAGAGGCTTCCAGCGTCACGAGGGTTATGTCAGTTTACTCGCGCACAATTCGTCAATGCTTTTATGTTTTAAGGTCAATTCTATACGTGCGTAACTTTGCACAATCCGAGACACTAAGCTCACGTCCGTCACAAACCAACTGTTAGAATGTCCATTTCACTCGCTATTCGTCAACGTTTCGGTTTTAAGGTAGATTCTACACGTGCGTAACTTTGCACAATCCGAGACACTTAGCTTATGCCCGTCATAAACCAACTGTTAGAATGTCCATTTCACTCGCTATTCGTCAACGTTTCCACGAACTGCCGCGAACTGTTTTATGTTTTTATGAATAGAATATTTAAAACACTACGCACTTTTACAATTTCACATCTGGCTCGTGCCCGAGGCACTCGAGCCGTTTGACCACCCTCACGGACTGTCGCGAACTGATCTTCTCTCCCTCTCAACAGGTACATTTAAACCCTCGGGTTGTGACGTAGCTGTTCACTTCCCCTCACGGCTTCACTACCACGTCTCATGGTTTGTATCTTGTAAGAGCGTCCGATACATAGCACCCTTTAACATTGCCTTCTGGAAGCTTCTTTAGATTTCTTACCCCGTTCGCACCATGTAGGCCTTCAGGCACTTTCTCCTGCAACCCCTCATATTTTAAACCTGGTCCACCTCACCGTGTTGGACTCTACCACTCCTGAATAGAGGTGCCTCTTCGTCTGCGTGCCCACTGAAGCGTTATTAATTTGCTCTTCTGCGCAGTATTTTTAACACCAACCACGTACTGGTCCCATATGCGCTTTCATAATATTTTACCAAAATATAAATAATTAACTATTAAATGATGATTGCTGAAGGCTGAATATATGAGACATTTTCAGTATGCAATACAGGCATTACCATGACAACTTAAATATTGAAAACATTGTAATTAATCACATTATAATCAATAAAAACACTTTATATTAATTATTAATTGACATTCATAATTACTACAATGGTTTGGAAGGATAAGGGGGCTGGCTGTAGTGTCACAACATATTTATTTATTTTTAAAGCAGAAACTTACACTCAATTTTAACAACTGCAACACGTTCAGTTTTGGAGATTTTAAAACACCCCCAGTATTCACCTCTTAAGTGGATTTTCAGAAAATGGCAAAACACGTGTTTCTTATTTTGTAAAAAGGAACCTAAATATCAATTTTCACGTTTGTAGCATCTCCCGTTTTCGAGACATAGGAATAGTCATAAAAAAAATCAACCCCCTGTTTTCACTCCCATTCATATGATTTTCTTAAAAACGGTAAAACATATTATGTTTCATTATTTTTAATGGAGAATCTAAGTACCAATTTTGACGTCTGTAATACCTTCTGTTGTTGAAATATAAGTATTATAAAAAATGACTTGAACCCCTTTTTTCATCATCTTATGGACAGATTTTTCAAACATTCTTCGTTAATGGGTGGTTTCGTCATAATAGCCACGTACCTACCAAATTTCATGTTCCTAGGTTGAACGGTTTGAGCTGTGCGTTGATGAGTCAGTCAGTCACTCACTCAGTAAGACACTTGCTTTTATACGTATATATATAGATTTATGTAATGTCACACAATTTCCCCCTCCCCAACCCTATACCATCGCTTTTTCATCATTCAGCGACCTAAAAGCGTCGCGTAATAACATAAACGGCACCTGTAATGTTCGTTTTACACACATTGTTTCGCACATCCACAAATATATTCAACAAATACTAAAAGTTATTTTAGATTAATTTGGTTATAATTATAAATGGCAATCATAACTTAGTCTACTACATATGTTTTCAGTACAATGATGCGTAATTGCTAGCTTTACTAACAAGTTTTAAAGTGCGAAAATAACATTGAATCAAGCGGCCATCATCGCCGTATCTCCTCAAGCCGTTAGTAGCGCTAGCGTTGCGTGTCGCCGCCTTCTTGTATGTTAAATATGGACAGTGTCCAGTATTATTATTGTAAGGTATTTGTTTAAACCTTGCAATATCGTGAAGGAAGGGGTGGAAGGGACTCGGGTTTAAAGAAATTTCAATTTCAATGCGCGGCAACTTACCGCTGGCGCCAGGCAGTTTATGCCTGTTCCAGCCAGACCAGTCCAAATTGGGGTCAAAACAGGCAGGCCACCGGGCATTTGCCCGGTTGCCCGGCGGGCCTGTCCGCCCCTGATTTAGTGAAATTTTTAGTTTTAACAAGATGCCCCTTTAGTATTAAAGAGGAATCGAACGTTTATCCACAAACAGAGAAATACTGTATCAAACATGTAAGTCATATTTTACGGATCGTGCCATTTCCCTCACAGCAGTGGCGAGAGCGACTGTACCGCCTTCGCGTTGCTAGCCCCTACTGGCTGGTTGACGATCGAGAAACCTGCAGCCAATAACAATAGGAAATGATTTTATTTATAAAGTACGGAGGTTGGTTTGGGAAAAACGTTAAACCAAGAGACAAGAGTTTATTAAGAGTTATAGATATATTCAAGTATATTTGAAGTATGAACTTTTGAGGGTAAAATACCCAATACAAATTATTTTTGTTTTTTATATATGTTATCCAAAATTGGAGTGTTGCGTACCTAATAATTCATGAAAAAAGGTGGGTATACTGCGTATACCCACGAAAATAGGCGGGTGTACTGCGTATACCCGCGCTCCATTACAAATTAAGCACTGCATGAACAAACAGTAACTGTGCTTGGTGAGCCAAGACTCTTAGACCATGAAATAGTGGTATTTTCTATGCCTTATGGTGACCAATGAGGGGAAATAAATCCGTGTGCAACTCAACTTAGACGAAATTTTGCAAAACTTGATATATGGATAGGTTAAACGGGCTCTGTTTGAAATGGACTGGCATAATGAGAATACCAATGTAGACAAATTAACAGATATTTTTGTAGAAAATATTAACAAAGGGTTGGACATAGTAGCACCAAAAACAGAAATAAGGAACTTAAAAAAACCTTGGCTAGGTTCTAATGAAATAATTCTACTACGGAGAAATCGAAATAGGGCATATAAACAAGCTAAGATATCCGATTCTCAGAACGACTGGAACAACTACAAATGTGCATGAAATATAGTAGTCAGTGCCACAAGAAGTGAACGGAAAAAGTATTACTTTCAACAAATTGATACGCAAAAGAATGATATGAAAAGAATGTGGTCAACACTAAAAACATTTACTAGCACAAAAGTTAGTGCTTCCGACCAGGAGATCGTGTTCGTGAATGGTGAAAAAGAAAACCGGAAAAATTATGCTACAGCATTTAATGAATATTTTATTGAAAGTATAAATGATATTGTTAAAGAAATTGAAGAACATAGATTTAGTGATAACAGTTTTGAAGATCTGTGTGACATTGAAGTTAAGTGTGAAATGAGGGAGTTTGAAATGGTTAACATACCTCAACTGAAAAAAATTTTGATGGAGTTAGACAGCAAATTTTCATATGTAGATGGAAAAGCCATCTTGGCATAAGAAGGAAAAAAAAAAAAAAAAAATGTCTTTAAAAATCCTGTTTTATGTAAGTGCTTCAGTTGTATATTGAGAAATGGTTTTTTTACTCGATGTGATTACTGCAGGCGTATTCCGAGAGGGTAACCGAGTGGGTGGCATGCATATCATTCGTCCCTCGCCTTCGCACCCCGCGCACTTCACAAGGCCTAGCGACGACCTTCAAATCAAGCCTACACATCGAAAAATACGTTTTCAGGATCTGGGTACCCGGGTAAAATGAGAGCTGGAACCGGTTCCGAATTTTACTACCCGATGTCATCCCTAGTTTCTATTTAGTTTTAGTTTTTAGTTTTTAGTTCTTGTTTTTAATTCAAGATTATAAAATATATCATCCTTCTATCCCTCTCGAACATGGCGGCAACAAATGTGTACATATAAATAATAATTAATTAAAATACGTTTTATAATATTTTCTCTCTAAAACCACACTGGCCACACTCGTGGACACCTAGTAGTTCACGCTGCCACCGAGAGAAAGTGCCACTATGCAGTTACGCTGCAGTGTTGTGAAGCCAAGTTATCCCGTTTTGTATAAAGAAGAACAACACATTGCATTTGTTTCTTGGCATTTATAAATGGTTGATGACAAGTTTGGAAGATAAATAATGTGTTTAATATATATTATTGGTTGTATTAACATATCACAGCAATATAAATTTAATTCGATAACTTTCATGCAAGAAGATCGTATTAAATATACACGTACACATTTGTGTATTGTGTGTCTGAGCGGGTTCAACCTGGGCCCTAACTGTCATGTACAAAGTAGGCTGTTATCTTATGATTTTCTATGTAATTGTTGGTTTTTATTTGAAATATCACACATTACTCAATGCAATATACCCTTAGGCCCAGTTACAGTTACATGAGACGGTGTGTGTGTGGGGGGGACAAATGTTTAACATTTCAAGCCCCCCCCCCCCCCTTTTTTTACTCATTACTTCTTTTTTTTACATTACATTACATTACATAATTACTTATTACTCATTTTTAATTGTATAAACTTGCCTTTTTAAAATTCGTACTCTAAAATGAAAAAAAATTCAAAATATAAATAAATTTCAAAATATTAATAAGTTAAAATGTGTTTCATTACAACACACTGTACACATTTTTGGCCATCATTTTTTGTGCAGAAATATTGAAATTAAAAAAAAAAATTTTTTTTTTATATTTATAAACAAAAATATATCCTCAAATGTGTGTTTTTTCTTTTTTTTAATTTAATTTTTTCCTCTTCATAATTCGTGTTTGAGAGGGATACATCACCCATCAATGTATACCGTCCAAACCATCATCATCATCATCATCATCATCATCATCATCATCATCATCATCATCATCATCATCATCATCATCATCATCATCATCATCATCATCATCATCATCATCATCATCATCATCATCATCATCATCATCATCATCATCATCATCATCATCATCATCATCATCATCATCATCATCATCATCATCATCATCATCATCATCATCATCATCATCATCATCATCATCATCATCATCATCATCATCATCATCATCATCATCATCATCATCATCATCATCATCATCATCATCATCATCATCATCATCATCATCATCATCATCATCATCATCATCATCATCATCATCATTATTATCATAGTAAACATCATATTTAATTAACTTAGTATGATTAATATCGGTACTTAGTTTTAATTTTTAAAATGTTTTTCTAAAATAGTTCCTAACCAAGTAAAAATGACAATGCAATGAGGCAACCACGTACGAGTTCTACGACTCATGTGATGTCTCATATGCCCAATAACCTGTATTTGTTACTTATACAAAATGTACACTGTCTTTTCTCTTGAAATAAGTACCTAAAAAAAATACCTAAAAAACATAATAATAAAATCATATATATATTGATTGATTGGTATTTGTGCTTTACTTTTCATATTTTTGCACCTTGACTCATCGAGACGATAAAATTATAAAAAATTAATAAATACAGTTATGATACCTTTTGTGTCAATACTATGTGGACATGTGCTCCATATTTAACTTAGACCATTTCAAAAACTCACTGCGCATGCGCGGCGCCATGATGAATCGCCATCTTGAAAGTACAACTAGGAGTATTTACGTAGCTGTCAAGTGAATGTTGGCGTGTTATGCAGTGCATTTGCAGTAGACTTGCTCAGTAAAATGGGCAAAGGACAATACTGTTGTATACCGGGCTGCTTCAATAATACTTCTGAACACAAAGGCGTATCGTTCTCAGTGTTTCCCGTGGACGAATCGCTGAAATCTCAGTGGATTAAGCTAATAAATCGTAAAGGTAAAGGAGGGAAATTCTCGCTATGGAAACCAACGGCGCACCACAAAGTGTGTGGTTACCACTTTAATCCCAGTGGTAAAAGAACATACGCAGATAAACTACCCATATACTTACCACAAGGTGTATACAAACAGTCAGAAGTGACAATCAGAAGAAAACGTAAGCGTAGGCCTAGGCATACCGGTAAGTCATTTTATATTATAACCTCACTTTGCTTTATTTTGCCGCGGCCTAAGCCTAGGGCTACAAAATATGCCAATTTGTAAGCCTCGTATCTGCAAGTGTAGGTCCTAGGCCTAGGGCCTAACCTACGTGGGAGGTAGTTTCACTGCCACATCAACTAGGCCTATAGATGTGGCTAGGCCTAAGCAAATGTGTGTTATGGTCTCTGGCCTCTCCTACCTAGACCCGAACTATTGTAGGCCTAGGCTTATATGGAGCCCGAAGCCTATCTGACACCTCAGACACTTATTGTAGGCCAAGGCCCTAGGCCCTAGTAGGCCTAGGCTATCTGTATACCTATACTCGATAGTTGTAGGGCCTAGGCAGCATGGATTTACTATTGACATTTTAATGTCACTGCAACAAGAAATCAGCTGAAGACTGCTAGGCCTCTGCCTAGTCACAGGCTAGCCTAAGCCTAGGCTTCACATGTAGGGCTACCTAGGCCTAGGTATGCAAGATATTTTAGCAGATAGGTTGTAGGTCACGGTCAACCCAGGTTATTTTATCAATGGATATGGAAGGCTACATACATCAATTTCATTTTTCGTCTGCTTTAAGATTATGACACGACCCTAGATGCATTATGTTAGGCCTACTGTTTATAAACACTGAACATGTTTTATTTTATTTTACAGAGTCAACAGAACCATACATCAGTGATGTGTGTCAACTATATGAAGATACTCCACTATGCCCATGCATAGAATCTGACAACATAGACGTTGGTGCTGAAGTGGTAGTCGAGAGTAGGCCTATGCCGAGACTTGTCTCCGTGCAGACAACCCACTATCAAAATGCAGTTAGAACTCCAGCCATCCCACATGAAGGTATACAGTCTAAATTGTAGGCTATTCTTCTAGACATTATAAAGGTATTTGCGATCGCAGAGCTTCGATACGCTTCCTAGCGGAATAACTTGTTCCTAGAGCCAAGGAGTATTTGCGTAACGCGCACTCGTCTAGCTTTGTGCGGATTGGACAACAATCCACTTGTTTGTAAACAAAGGCAAGCAAGTCCTTGAGATCACAAATAGTTTAGACGACGGGGCTACGCACCCGCTTAATTTTTTTTTAAAGTGACTCGTTACCCGCTACTGTAGTACCTAGTGTCGCAATCCAATGACTGACTCCCACCAACTGAACTGCATCAATAGCTGCAAGATGTCTTGTCAGACATAGGGAACTGGTACATACTTATGTGTACAGCAGCATGTACAACTTACTATACACTTAAAAAAATAATTCAATATCTAATCAAATTTGCTTGCCATTTATCTGTAACAAGTTGCAGGTTTTGCCACTAATTTACAAGAAATATGTCACAAGATAACATTCAGTGAATATGGATAGGCCTATGATGGTAGGGTATACAGTGAAACCTCGATGCATCGTTCCCGTTATGATCGTTTTCCTGGAAGCATAGTATATTTTGTATGGTCCCGGCATAATCCCCATAAGGACAATGTTAAAAAATACCGCATTCATCGTTCCCGCAATTATCGTTTTCTTGCATCAATCGTTCCATATTGAGTGACCCAGTAGCACAAAGAACCCGTATCGATCGTTTGTCACGAGTTTCCAAGAATAACACAATAGCAATGGTGTTCATGTTTTTGGAACGCGCTGTAAAGTTAACAACACAAAAGACCATTCATGGTTATTTTTAGCCCACGCGGCAAGTGCCATCCACCTTCAGGCTCATCTCGAGCGCTTCCCCCCCCCCCCACTCACCCCCGCCCGCCCGCTAGACGTGATAACGAGGGTCAGGCTAGCCAGTCAGTCAGTAGACACTAGCCAGTGTTCTTTAGGTATCGCACGCGTTCACACCGATAATGTCTCGACCCGTTAAAAAAGTGAGGACTCTTCAGGAGAGGCTGAAGATTATAGAAGCCGTGGAGAAAAATCCAGGTGAAAAGCGCATTGACATCGCCAAACGCCTGGGTTTAGCACCATCAACATTAAACTCTATAATCGGTAAAAAAAAAGAGATACGCGAACAGATCGACAAATGCGGCAAGTCTTTCAAGAAGAGAAAGACTGGGAGAGAGTCAGACTACAAGGAGCTTGAGTCCATCCTGTTTCAGTGGTATCAACAAGCTCGCTCGTCTAACATCCCTATCGACGGCAGTATTTTGAAGGCGAAGGCGTTACAAGTAGCCACAAGATTAGGCCTCGAGAACTTCACGGCGTCGAACGGTTGGATCTGTAGGTTTAAAGATCGCTTTGGACTCGTGTATAAAAAGCTTGCAGGGGAAAGCGCAGCCGTCGATGCAGAAACCACGGAGATGTGGCTGGAACGCCTCCCGTCGCTGCTCGAGGGCTATGCTCCACGAGACATTTATAATGCTGATGAGACGGGGCTGTTTTATAACTGTCTCCCAGACCGCACGCTCACTCTTAAAGGCGAGTCGTGTCATGGAGGTAGAAAAGCTAAGGATAGAATAACAGTTCTTTTGTGCGCCAACAGCGACGGCAGTGATAAAATGAAACCAATCGTGATCGGTAAAGCTATAAAACCGAGGTGTTTTAAAAACGTTAAGACGCTGCCAGTCAAGTACCATGCAAACAAAAAGGCATGGATGACTACAAACATTTTCCTAGTTTTCCTGCGTGCCATGGACGCGACTATGAGCTTGCAGAACAGGAAAATATTGCTTTTCGTGGATAATTGTGCGGCCCATCCACAAGACACATCGTTTCTGCGGAACGTAACCGTGATATACTACCCGCCTAACTGCACAAGTGTGTTGCAGCCTCTTGACATGGGAGTAATAAAGTGTTTCAAGCAATTGTACCGCAAACGCCTAGTAGAAAAAGTCGTCTGCTTGTTGGACGCGGGGAAAGAAGTTGACAAGACTACGCTCAACATCAACGTCCTCCAGGCCATCCACTTTACTGTAGCAGCTTGGAACCAAGTTAAAGAGTCAACAGTGAGCAACTGTTTTCGACGATGCGGCTACAATCAAGACTTGATTGAAGTCCAAGAGCTGGAGCCTGAACGTGAAGATACTTTCGAAGATGACTGGGGGCGCATGGAAGTAGTTGACGGCGTGGACTTTAACTCATATGCTGACGTAGACAACGACCTTGCCACGTGCGGTGTCGAGTCCATTGACGCATTGTGCGACGAACGTGTAGTCGAGCCCGACCCCGAGGGGAGTGACGAGGAGAACAGCGATGCCGAAGAACCGGAAGCAGCCCCGAGTTTTGCTGAAGCGCTTGCTGCCTTCGAGACTGTGAAGGCCTTCTTTTACAGCCATGACGTGGACGAACGAGAACAGTTACGCCTTCAAACAATGGAAAAGTCACTGTTCTCGTTGAGAAGGCAAACTGCAGTTAAACAATCAACAATTCGGGACTTCTTTACCAAAAAATGATGTTACTTGCTGTTGTTACTCGCTGTTACTTCGCGAAGTAAATTGTGTTTTCGGCGCCACTTTCGGTAAGCAAACAACTGATTTTTGTTGTTATTTTATTGTTATGTTTTTTTGGTAAAATAGGCCTACATAACTGTTACAAAATAACATGGATATTATATTCACTTCTTTGGTAGATTCCTTTTTCTTGTTTTAGTAACTTGAACAATTCTTTGAATGTTGTTTTGTGTGTAATTTAGTAATTTACCAAATCAAAGGATTAAAGCTTTGCTCTTTCAGCTATCAGTCACCGTTTAATTTTAATCATTTGTTTGAAAGTCAATACGTTTCTGAAGCAGTGCAGCGGCTTCTTTGACATATAATTAATATTGTTTAAGTTTGAATTCGATATACATTTTTGTACGTGTTTATGATTATTATCAATGTACCTTACTTAGAAGAAAACAATAAAATGATTGAAATTGATTTTTTTTAAAGCTCAAACCCTTGTAGTTATATTTCAATATGATAGTTTCTCGTTGTGTAGAGCCTACTACTGCCCCGTCAAACACGTGTGCCTACGATTGACCGCGCGGGCGACGGGACCGGCTGGCGGCGATCGTGTGCTCGCTCGCCGCCAAGCCTCTCCGCGCGCAGCCGCTGCAGTTGAACGTGTGAGGGGGGGGGGGGGGGGGGGATATAAATGGTGTTACGCTAGCACGCTCGAAGGTATCAGCGCGTATGATGAAACCACCGACTTGGTACTAGATCCGAGAACATTTGAAATCGCGTATTCCGGATTCCTGATCCTAAAGAGTTATTATGGTAAGATGACTAATTGATATGTTGAAAATTGAAAATATTGCCAAGTGTAGTTTTCAGCGTTTTTTTTTTTTTTTTTTTTTTGGCAATCTCGCACCCATCGTTTTCCCGCTTTCATCGGATTTTTGTCTGTTCCCATCAAAAACGATGCATCGAGGTTTCACTGTAATACACACACATATTTTTTTATTAGAACTAATCTATTTCCATATTTTCAGATGGTGATCACTCGTATGCCATTACCCTGTCGCCTGACCAAGAGATACGGCGTTTGAACAATACTGTAATTGAAGTCATCAGTGAAAATGAGGAACTGAACGGAAAGGTCAATTCATACAAACGTGAACAGGAACACTTAAAGCAGCAGCTTGAGGACATGGTGAACAAGCCAAGAGATGCAGAAAACAAGAACCGTGAACTAGGGCTTTCTCTTATTAATTTAGACATGGAAAAGAAAGTAATTGAAGAAAATGCCAGTAAAGTTTCCAACAGAGTCGACAGCTATATAAATGCAGTAATTTGTGATGAAAAAAAACTACAGTTTTATACCAGCTTTGAGAGTGTGAAAAAATTCAACATTTTTACTGAGTTTGTAGAGCCCGGCTATAGGGAAGCCCGTTATAGGCAACGTTCAGGCCTACAACCCAACAAAAACATTGGTCGGCCACAAGCTATAGGTTTTAAAGGTCAGCTTGTTATGATTCTCATGAGGTTAAGATTAGGATTGTTGGAGAAAGATTTGGCCTATCGATTCGAGGTGTCTGTTGGAACAGTGAGCAACATTTGTTCATTTTGGTTAGATTTCTTGAGCACCTACTTGGAATCAGTACCCATTTGGCCTAGCAGACAGGTAATTGACAAATATATGCCACAACCTTTCAAAGCCCTGTACCCAACAACCAGAGTCATCCTAGACTGTACAGAAATCTTCATCGAGAACCCATCAGATTTTCGTATTCAAAGCGATACATACAGTAGCTATAAGTCCCACAATACAGCCAAGGGTTTGGTTGGGATCACCCCCAATGGATTTGTGTCGTATGTGTCCGATTTGGCTCCCGGGAGGGTTTCGGACAAACAGCTGACATTTGAATGCGGGCTTCTGGAGAAGTTTGATGTAGGGGACTCGGTTATGGCAGACAGGGGGTTCGTTATTGAAGAAATGTTGGCAAACAAAGGTGTGTGTTTAAACATACCTCCGTTTTTAAATGGGGCACCACAATTAAGCCAAGAAGATGAGGCCGTAACGAGACAAATCGCCAATTTACGGATTCATGTGGAGAGAGTGATCAGTGGAATAAAGAACTTTAGGATTCTAAAAACAGTGTTCAGCAATTCAATGCATGACAAGTTGGAACAGGTATGGAAGCTTTGTTGCTTACTGAATAATTTCACACATGAACCATTGCTTGACCGTAAATGACTGTGCCTTTAATCTACAAATGATTCAATTAACACTAATAACAATAAATTGTAATATAATTGTATTGTAATAATAATTTTAATGTAGGCCTAATATATAATAATTAAAATTTGTAACAATATTTTCTGTAATATTTTCAATAATGTGGGTGTGTCCACAAGTGCAACATTGAAAAGTTTGTAGCCTATGTAGGCCTAATTTTATAATCATGTCATGAATTAATATACAAACATTATTTCAATCGCCATTTTACTACCAGTATGGTACTACTGATTTTCCTTGTAAAACTTTACGAAAAAACTCCCCAATGACGGCAACATTTTTTCCAACCATACACTTTGATCAAAATGAATTCTTTCGACAAATTGGTCTTTCGCATCAACCACCAAGTCACACCATGCTAGGCCAGTAATTGCAATCTGTCCTATGATTTGGTAATAATATTTGTGTGTTTGCTTAATAGTTATGACTCCAGACTTATTGTACTTCAAAAATGGTGCCAGCTTGTTTTCAATACATTCTTCTACAGTGAAGCCATTTTCTTTTCCTTTTGAAAGTGTTTTGATCTCCAGCAGTCCATACTCGTTCGTGGAAGAGTCGTACACCAAACCGTCTGGACTGGCCCCGAGAAATGGAACGCCTGGGTTAACGCAGAATCCGCAGTTGAATACTTCCATATTCTTGGTCCTGCTGTAGTTTAGAATCACCCCAGCTTCATTTTTAAGTCCAAACTTCATGTATCTGAGGACAAATGTAAAAGCTGCTAAGGGCATGGTACACAAACATGCTCACACTTGTCATAGGTAGGCCCCTGTATCTTACGGGTACTAAGATAAGGTATGTGACGTAAAGCCAAAAACCGTCATTAAACAAATCAATCTTGAAAATTATAATCGTGAGCGGTAAGAAGTATAGAGCGGTAGGCCTAAGGTTATTTGTGGTGACGAGGCCTGAATGAGGCAAAACTTAACGCCCAAGTGAAACAATTACATCTGGCCCTAGTCTAGGGGTTCAAAATTACAAAGATTAAACACAATAGAATACAAATTGATCATGCTCTTTGGTAGGATGTACATGCTGGTATGCTAATATTTCTTATAGGTAGCCCTATACCATAACTTCATACACAGACGTACTCGCATGGGCTATCTATAGGTACTGTAGCTAATATGTTATGCCATTTGCAAGTACAGTAGTAATGCACAAGCTTACTCTACTTTGAATTTACTTGAAATATACAGGTTAATAATTTTCCTTTAGGCCACTTACCTGTTTTGAAATGTAGTACTTGGTTGAAAAATGTTTTTCACAAAACTTTCTGTTATATCAGCTTTTCGCGAAACAATGGAACCAAATTTCGATGCAGTTACGCGTTTCGCTCTCTCTGAGTGCCAAAGGGGGATTTGGCTTTGGTTCCTTGTCTTTTCTTCGAGCTCCCATGCTTCCTGTAGTGTTATTTGGATTGATTCCACAGAAACTTCTGTTTCGGTAGCCCATAGAGAAGAAATCGGAATTTGAATACGTCTGTTCGGATTATGTCTATTAATTGTAACTAAATCAGGTGTGCGTTGATCGATTGGTTCATCTGGAGTTGAGAGTGTGGTTCCGGTAATGTGGCATGGTTGATATTGGTTTTCTGTGATAATGTCGCATAACATGGGCAATGAAGATGCATCTGTATGCTGTCTTACAAACCGTTCTAGATTGGCTGGCTGTACAATGCCTTGCATTTTTGCTAGACTTTCCCTTCTTCTTTTAATGTTGTCATCTGTTTTTTTATTTTGGACATTGGGATCATGTTTGAAAAACTTTAAATTTTTAAATTTGGTCGATGAAACCTTTGAAGATTTTTTGCCAGTTCCCCATTGTCTTGGCTCCTCTGTACATGCGGTTGCTTCACTTAAAAAACCAGAGTTTTCACGGCAAGCGTCAAGCAGTACCCACAGTACAGCAAAAACATGCTTGCATACACCTCCTTTCCCGGCACAACATCCACATGTACCTACAAGGACTGTGCCCTCTTTGGATATGGCGAGTGAAATGTTATACATTTTCTTTAGAGTGTACGAAGCTTCGCACTTACTTTTAACAATAACACAACCGTGTTTCTGAAAGTGTAGAAGTGTATTTTTCACTTTTCTGGCTTTAAACATGCGGTAACCAGCATTAAAATGCTTGTCAGCACCACTCTGTTTCCTTTTGGAATAATTAATGAGGGATTTTTCATTGAAGTTCGGAGGGAACTCGCGCATCATCTGCGTCCATGGCCCTTTTGGCATTAGACCAAGGTTTATGTCTTTCTCCGAAAGGACTAGACCTGCATTGTCTGTATGGCTCCCTGAGGAAAATAAAAATCGCAACTTAACAAATTTAGGCCTATATTGCAGTTTACCTGATACAGAGTTGATAGGAAAAAAGGGCGTATATAAGTAGGCCTAGGCCTACCCTCAATAGAACGTACCCATTGAGCTGAGTGAATCTTAAGATCTTTGCAGAGTTGTGCACAACGCGCTAGGCCTATGGGCTGATATTTGTATGGCTTAATGTAAGATTGTTTCTAGGGACAGTACATAGTTTAGCTCAAGTTCTAGGCTAGGACAAGGGCCCACCTGTGGGGTACAAATATACATTTTGACATATACCTAGGCCTACTTGGATGCAACAGGTGACTTGATCCCAACAGGTCCAATGAAATAGGCTAGGCTAGGTCTTACATGGATCAAAATATAGAAATAGTTTTTTAAGAGGATGACGAATACAAATTATACTAAGCTAATAAATTAGGGCCTAGGCCTTTGTATAGACCACAGCAAGTAATCTATCCATAAGAGATGACATCTAACCTTCAGATCCCAAATGGATTGAAACAAACATTGAGCATGGCCCATTTCATAAAAAATTGATTTATAGGTAGGCCTAATCCTAGCACTATCAATTTATATAATTGTAATGATTTAATTCAATAACTTACCCATGTTAATAAGACTAGGCCTAGTAATCCTGTCGTTTTCAGCATTAGAACCAGTAGTATTGTCAGCCATGTTTATCACACATACTCATAGTTCCCATGATGCACTTGTTAGTTCCCTAAACCGCCGACAGAACGCGCTTAAAATAATGAAATGATCTATTTGCGAGTTCCGCTGTTCGGACACAGATAGCGTGCGGTCACGTATGTAAACACCGAATGTTGTTTTTGTTGTAGTACTGTTGAAATGTCAAACGAAACGAACCCGTTCTGTTTTGTTAATTTCGTGGAAGATTATTACAGTGGTCTAGCCTATCTATAATGTATTAACCGTGAAATTCGTGTTTGATATTGTGTGATTGATAACTTTCTTAAAAGAGACCTTCACAAGGTAAAATATGTGGGCATATGGTATAGGGGCCTGGGCCTATCTAGCCTGGCCAACACAATGGCCTGGCGTTGCTAGGCCTAGGCTCAGGCCCTACATCGAGGGGCTATAGGCCCCCTAGGTTTGATTAGACGTACTAGGCCCTACTGTTATTTGGCCTAATCCATTTGGTGGAACTGGGCCAGGTCTAGGTCTAGTTGCTTTCCATCAGAGAATGTTTGTTGGCCTAAGGCCTAGGCCTATAACCCAACATATTTTCATTTTAAGTGCTAGGCCTAGACCTAGGCCCTAGCTAGCTCTAAGGTGAAACCTGCTGTGGTAGGCCTAGGCCTACCTTTGTGCTCGATACTAGGCCTAGCCTACAAAGATGAGGTAGCCTAGGCCTAGGCCTACTTGGGCGATGGAAACAAAGCCGTAATTACGTATGGTAGGGGCCTAGGCCCAATGGTAGGCCTATGACACAGTTGGTAAGCCTAAGGGAAAAGGTGGAAATTGGTCCCCACGAAATAGGTCTAGGCCAGTGGAGGTTATGTTTCACTTAGTAGGGTAGGCCTAGGTCCTAGACAACTTGACACATTTAGGGTACGGTCCAAAACCTGTTAAAAACACTTTAAGCGTGCTTGGGCTGGTCCGTTACCTGTTGAAAATGATAGGCTATGCCTAGCGGTCCGAAACTCAAATCTTGAGCGTTTCAAGCACGCTCCAGATGCCCGAGGTTTTCGTGCGAGCATCTTCAGCATTTGGATTTAAAGGGCGGCGTTTTGAAACAGAATGGCGTCATTTGAAGAGGTAGCCGAAGACAACACCGAAGTTATAACTCTGTTTGATCCGACTACCAGAGAAAATATTGTTGTGAGAGTGCCACAAAAACAGGCAACCAGGATTAATAATGGTCAGTGTAATTTATTATCTTATAACCATTCGCATACAAAATAGGCTGTGGATATTCGTACGGTCAGCTGTTATAATTTAGTGCAAAATTATTCGTACGGTCAATGATTTGATTGGATGGAGGCGCGCCGTAACAATAGTGTAAAATTAATCGTACGGTCACTGAAAACTGTACGGCCAGGCGTAATGAAGGTGCATTCACAATCTTTACTAGTACTAGTGGTTTAATGATTAAGACTAAGACAAACTTAAGTCGCAGCCAATCGGAGCGCAGTATTCTCCCTCCCAGCCAATGAAAGAAGCCTGTGGCTTAGTCTTAATCATTAAACCATAGTACTAGTAAAGATTGTGAATGCACCTTAATATAGTAGGGCCTACCAGATTATTCGTACGGTCACGATTAAAATAGTGTATACAGAGAGATATTTATAAAGTCACTGATGTAAACGATGTACGTGATCATTGTTAAGAAGGTTGGATATTCTAAGCTGTCACCATCGTAATAATTAGAGGCCATCTTTTCTTCAAGGACGTGAGCCCGAGCCATTGGGTTTGCAAGCCCAATGCCCAAGCTGATCGGCTGCTATTGTGGTTCAAGGTAAACACTCTCCCTAACCTGTAATGTAAAAGCCCCTTATAGCGAGCTTAGGCGCTTTAGGGACTGGTATCCATGCTGTAACATGTATTTATTAAATATCAATATCAATAAAAACCTTCAACCTTTTGAACGTCTTGAACTAAAAGCCACGAATTTATCCAAGGATTCATACTGACAGTCGAACTGGTTTTAGGGTGTTTTCATATACTTACGTACGCCATATTGCCATATTTAACGTGATTTACATGTCAAGACGATGTATTTTATAAATACCGATCAGCTGTTCGCAAGAAATACCGCAAAGGGAATTGAGTTTAGACCTATAGCATTGGGTTTGAATTTCAAACCCAATGCCTAGCTATAGATGGCTCAAATATTGAAATTTTCATCATTTGGTCAAGGAGTGTATTTTTAAAGGCCCACTAAACCCTTACATTTCGTTTAAAACGTGTAATTGTAAGCCTAATCTGTAACAGTTAGTGCATGTGTCAAGTTGCCTAGTGTATCAGGGCTCTTGCAATCCAAGAAAAAGTGTTTCGCCCCAGGCGTTGTGACGTCGACCAAACTACGCGCTACTCGCTGCATATGGAGTATCCTCTGTGTTTCGAGGCCCGCGCAAATATATCTCGTCGTCCAGACCCACCTAATTCAATTGAGCACAAATCGAACATACCACTGAATTCGTCTTACTTCGGTCTACACGATGAATGTTTAAACAACCTTCTACCATTTATGCATATTATTCTATAAAATGTTAAACATGAAGCAATTACCACATAATTTAGATATGGAAACACAACTAATTTCAAGCAAATGTAATGAGGAGCTCGCTTTAAAAATCAGAATTCCAACCAGCCTATCATGTTAACTGATATATCAGGATATTATAAGCAGAAAACCAGCAAGAAAGTGATGAAAATTTAGCTGATTATCGTATGTATATAATAATGCGTGTTGTCCGTTCACTGCCGCGGAGTACAACTCGGTGAGCGCGGGCAAAGCCGCATGGCCTGTCAAGCTTTTAATAGCTTGGCTGAAAACATCAACGCATTTGTACATTGTACAAAATAAAATGTTTCAACTATAAACTTATTAGTTGTATGTCTCAATCTATTGCTATCGATACTTTAATACAAAAAAATAAAAAAGCGCATAAAATAACTTAGAATAACTGAACAAACTATATTTTGAATTTGAAATACAAAATAATACTACAGTTATTAAGAAGATACAAAACAGCTTGAACCTGATATTATTAATATAAGTATTGCGGTTATCAAGATTTGTAATGTTAGTTTCCGGCAATTTTTAGTTACAGAATTTCCATTGATGCCAATAATAAAATAAAGTCGATATATATTAATAATAATGTAATGTAATAATGAAAGTAATAATACCACCAATAATAACAATAATAATAATTGTGATGATGCAAACACGAATAATATGTAAATCACGCACACAACCAAACCATGACACACACGACTATTGTAGTTTTGACGTGTTCTTTAGGCCTATGTAATATATTTGTATCAGTTATTATTATTATTTCCAGGCCTGACTAGTAGAAATCCCACTCACTCATTGATATATGACTATACATATACAACGCAAGACAAAATCAATACAATGTTTTTATAGTCGATAGTAAAGACTAGTAGTTTGACTGATCTCGATCTACGCAGCTCACTCGATATATTCGCGGACGTATCAGGCAATAGGCCGCTACACGCGTTGTTATATACACACGATAATCGGCCAAATGTTCATCAATTTCTTGCTGGTTTTCTGCTTGTAATATCTAAACATATCAGTTAACATGATAGGTTGGTTGGAATTCTGATTTTTAAAGCTACTTTCTCATTACATTAGCTTGAAATTGGTTGTGTTTCCAACTAAATTATGTGGTAATTGCTTCATGTTTCACATTTTATAGAATAAGTTGCATAAATGGTAGAAGGTTGTTTAAACATTCATCGTGTAGACCAAAGTAAGACGAATTCAGTGGTATGTCTGATTTGTGCTCAATTGAATTAGGTGGGTCTGGACGACGAGATATATTTGCGCGGGCCTCGAAACACAGAGGATGCTCCATATGCAGCGAGTAGCGCGTAGTTTGGTCGACGTCACAACGCCTGGGGCGAAACACTTTTTCTTGGATTGCAAGAGCCCTGATACACTAGGCAACTTGACACATGCACTAACCGTTACAGATTAGGCTTACAATTACACGTTTTAAACGAAATGTGAGGGTTTAGTGGGCCTTTAATTTGAATACTTAACCCAACCATTCAAACTAAAAATACACCCCTGGATTTGGCTAATTGCTCAAAAAATTCACTCGGATTGCTAAAACGATCGCCTTCTTGCAACGCCATGATCCTACCTCTCTGGAAAGTAGTCGTCGAATGGCACGACGCGGCGAGGCTGCACAGCTGTTGTCGCAGTGATACCGACGCTCGCCGTTTAGCGCTTAATTCGCGAAATTTAAGATGGCGGCCCTGACCGTACGACTAGTGCAACATTATTTGTACGACTGACCGTACGATTACCCACTCCGTACAAAATATGAATCCGACCCGACCCTAACCTAAAAGCTATCAATTTCGCGCGCATTTCGTGCTGGAGGTGGTCCAAAACTAGTCGTGCTCGATATGCTCGAGAGTGCTCCCTTAACGCTACCTTCAAAGCATTCTCAGCAGGTTTCGGACCGTACCCTTACATGACAGTTCAGTAAACTTATGGTAGGCCTAGGCCTAGATGTGGGACCTTATCGCCACAATCGAAAAGAAAATCATACGGCAAGAGTAAATTACGTACAATAGCCTAACAAATAGAATAGAAAACTATCTACAAGGGCTAGGCCTAGGCCTATAATCGGAGTGTCTATACGTCCGACCCGGCCAGTGAAACGCAGACTATACGCCCGACTTCTGCGCATGCGCCCTGCATGCGGGGCGGGTGGATGGCGGTGTTGGCACCCCCCATGGTTTCTTATGAATAACTTATGAAATAAAGGAGCACTAATTAGATGAGCGTAGCGAAGCGGAGTGAATCTCTCCATACAAGTCGATCGGCGCTTTGTCTGTGTGTGTGTTTGTGTATGTGTCCTAAATTTTGTTCGTCGCGCACAGGTCAAACGGCTTGACGAATTTGGCTGAAAGTTTCTGTCAACATTCGTGACCACTAAACTCGATGCTGTTAACATAACCAGCAAAATTCGTCAAGATGCCAACCTACAAAAAATTAATTAG
Organism: Isoperla grammatica; assembly: GCA_945910005.1. Classification (NCBI taxonomy): domain Eukaryota; kingdom Metazoa; phylum Arthropoda; class Insecta; order Plecoptera; family Perlodidae; genus Isoperla; species Isoperla grammatica. The sequence goes on from OX246737.1 coordinate 103,407,888, forward strand.
CCTACTGAAAAACACAATTTGTTTATTTATTTAATTAAATTTAAACTTACACACCGACTTAAATGATGTTTCACTTGTAGGCTCACATCAACGGTTTCAACACTTGACAATAATTTCAAAATTGTAAGTTTATCCGCCATGTTATAAAAAAATATTGTTTATTTACGACAATGATTTCTTCATTTTTACAGTGTTCCACCGATATAATTCGCATTTGCGAACTATTGCAGTTTGATGCACATACTATACACCAAAAATAGCATACGTAATTATACAATACATGTTAATTTTTATTTGGAATCTCGGTAGCTGTCATAGAATGGCTACAATGAAGTAAGATGCCAACCTACAAAAAATTAATTACTAAAAAACATTTTTTAAATTTATTTAAAACTTACAGACGGATATAAATGATTTTTAACACGTTCGTCCACATCAATAGTACCAACACTCGACAAAAATTTCGAAATTGTAGCTTAAACCGATGTTATAAAAAAATATTGTTTATTTACGGCAATTAATTTCTTCATTTTTACAGTGTTCCACCGATGTGATTCGCATTTGCGGACCATTGAAGAAAGATGCACAAAGTATGGGTTCGAAATGGCGTACGCACTCAGACCATTCTCATTGTGTATTTGGAATTTTGATAGCGGTCATAGAATGGCTACAATGACGTGTTATGTTTTATGACTTTCATGGCAAACATGCAAAAGTTAACAACGAACTTGGTCGACAAATTAAAAAGCGATTATTATGGTTTAAATGCGGTTATTGTGTGATTAAATAATATCACGTTTTAGATCTAGCTTGGGTCTACATTATGCAAGTTTTTATACACAGGTAAGTTCAATAGTTTATGAATTAGAGCCTATTGAGAAGAGCACGGTTGAATGAAATTATGCGGAAATCCATTGAAAAATCTACTTGGTGGTTTTAATTTATTTAAAGAAAACTTCTTGACGGATTTAAATAATATTTCGTGCAGTTATTAGCAAAATATTGACAACCAATATACACAAATTCTAAGGTTGTAACTTGAACCACCATCTTTAAAAAAAATCATGTGTAGGCCTACATTATAAAGGTATTTTTTTTGTAAGAGTAATATGATATGCAAATGATATGTTTTATTTACTAAAAAAAATAATCGCTCATCTGGCAACGCGGAGCGTTTTCCTAGTTCTAGTTTTAACGGCACCTGGTTGAGATTGTAGGCAGTAGGAAGGGTAGTGAAGATGTGAACGTGGTGGTGTTGAATGTGGGGACGAATGACCTGCAGAGTAAGGTGGATGTGAAAGTGGTGGCGGAGAGAGTAAAAGGGTTGGTGCGAGTAGTGAAGGAGAGGTATAGTTAGGCAAGGGTGGTGGTTGGGGGGATATTGGATAGAGTAGATGGGAGGGGGATAAGCACAGGGATGATTGAGGAGGTGAATGAGAGAGTGGCTGAGGTGTGTGTGGTAGAGGAAGCAACTTTTGTTAATAGCAGGTTGTGGGTGGGAAGGGGCTTACTGTCAGGGGATGGGTTGCATCTGAATAGGAGTGGGGCAAGAGAGCTAGGTAATCTTTTTGTTAGGATAGCAGGTAGTCTCGCATGTTAGGAGGTTGGTCAAAGCAAAGGGAGGGATATTCAGGGAGGGATAAGGGGAGGTTTAAGATAATGTCAATTAATTGCAGGAGTGTAAGGAGTGGGGAAAGATTGGAGCAAATGTGGACGTTGATTGAAATGTACGAGCCGAATGTAGTGGTATGTGTGGAAACATGGTTGGATGACGAGATTTTGAATGGGGAGCTAGGGCGTAAGGGATATAACGTTTTTCGCAAGGATAGAAATAGATATGGGGGGGGGGGGGGGTGATGATTGTCTGTAGGGAGAATGTCAAGGGCACATTGTTGTGGGTAGATAATGTGGTTGAAATGCTGTGTGTGCAAGTAAGGGTGGTGGGAGTATACAGGCCTAAGGATAGCGGGGAGTGGCAAGTGTTAGATAGGTTGGAAGAGATAGTGATGGGTGATAGAGGAAAAGTGTTAGTAATAGCTGGGGACCTAAACTTGCCTGGAGTTCACTGGGAGGGGGGGAGGGAGGATCTAGGAGGTAGAAGGCAGGAATGGGCCTGTACACTTATTAATGAGGGGTTAGTGCAAACGGTAGGAGAGGGGACGAGGATTTGTGGGGTGGGGAGGAATAACATTTTAGATGTAATACAGTATTAGTAAGGCCGGAGGAAGCATGGGCTCACTCGGAGGTAGTAGAGGGAATGAGCAATCATAGGGTCCCAATAGTAAAGTTAGCACTAGGTAGTGGGTGGGAGGGAAACAGGGAAATAATAGCAAAAGTAGGGACAAAACAATCTGGAGATATGATAGATCTGATGTTCAGGGTTTGCAAAAGGAGTTACTGGTAATGTATGAAGAGTGGTCTAGCAGAGATGTGGGAGTAAATGAAATGAGGGAAAGTTTTCTGCAGATATATAGGGGCTTGTTGGAAAGGTTTGTGCCGCAGGTGACTAAGGGGGGTGGGACTGACCCAGTATATTATAATAAAAGAATTAGGTGGTTGAAGAGGAAGTGCAGAGGGATATATAAGAGGTATAGGAAGACAGGTAAAGGTAAGGAGAAACTTAAGGAGTGGGAGGGAGTTCTTAATAGGGCAAAGGTCGATGCAAGGGATGATTATATGCTGCACTTAATGGATGATGAGGGATTCCAAGGTAAAGGGAGAAGGTTGTATCAACATCTAAGGAACCAGAAAGGGGGGGGCAAAATACCCACACTTAAAGGGACTGGGGATGAGTTATTTACTGGTGATAAGGATAAAGAGGAGGTTTTGAACTCACACTATGGGGAGGTATTCCAAGAGAGGGAAGATTCTAGTATGCAGTGGGAAGGGGGGAGGGGTAGCAAGCCTCTCACTATAACGAATCTTGATATTAGAAAGGTTTTAGGAAAGATGGGAGGGAGAATGGCATCGGGGCAGGATGGGTTGATGTGTAGACTTTTTAAAATTGGAGGGAGATGGTTGTTAGGTTTGTAGGGGATATTTGCAGGAAATCGTTAAGGGAAGGTACTATACCGGTGGGTTGGAGGGAAGGACTTGTAGTGCCAATACATAAGGGGGGGATAGAAGTCAAGTAGGGAATTACAGACCTGTTAGTCTCACTTCGGTAGGGAACAAGATAATGGAAAAGGTAGTAGCAAATTATGTTAGGGAGGTGTTGGAGGGGGAGGGATGGTTGGTAGATAGCCAGCATGGGTTTAGGGAGGAGTATTCTTGTGAGACGCAATTGATAGGTCTTGTTCAGGACATAGGGGAGGCTCTAGATAAGGGGGAGGAGGTTGATGCAGTTTTCCTTGATTTTGAAAAGGCTTTTGATAAAGTGTCTCATGGGATTTTGATGAGGAAGGTTGATAGTGTGATTGCATATAAAGGGGTTGTAAGGTGGATGGGAGATTTTCTAGCAAATAGGTCGCAGAGGGTAAGGGTGGGGGATAGCGTATCAACAACTATCGAAGTTACATCAGGGGGGCCGCAGGGGTCGGTGCTGGGACCACTGTTATTTATAATGTTTATTAATGATATAGGAAGGGATATTGAGTCAGGATTAAGGTTGTTTGCTGATGATTGCGTCTTGTATAGGGTGATAAGGGGGTGGAGGATGCTAAGTTGTTGCAGGATGATTTGAACAGGATAGAGGAGTGGGTTGAGGTTAATAGGATGGGTTTGAATACGGGAAAGTGCAAAGTGGTTGGGTTCACGCGTAAATTAAAAGGGTATGTGAGAGAGTATTTTCTTGAGGGGGTAGTTTTAGAAAAGGTAAAGAAGTATAAGTATTTGGGAATTGTATTGGCCAAAGATTTGGGATGGGGGGACCAGGTGCAGGAAAGTGTAAGAAAGGGATATAGAAACTTGGGGTTTGTTATGAGAAATTTGAAGGGAGCTAGTAGGTAGGTAAAGGATATGGCTTACAAGACAGTGGTACGGCCTATATTGGAATATGGTGGTGCGGTGTGGGATCCATATAGGAAGGGGAGGTCATGGAATTAGAGAAGGTGCAGCATAGGGCGGCAAGGAAGGTTACAGGACAAGTTAGGAGATGGAGGTATGTGGAAGATAGGTTAGGGAATGTGGTAAGGGCTTATGATAGTGTTACAGCAATGGTGGGGGAACTGGGTTGGGAGTCCTTAGAGGAGAGACGGAGGAGTGATAGGATGTGTAATTTATATAGAGCCGCTAGGGGGAAGGGAGGGTGGGGGGAAATCCAGAGCAGGTTGCAAGAAGGAGTTTATAGAGGGAGGGGGGATCATAATTGGAAGTTTCAGCGTCGGGTAGTGAGAAGTGATCTGGGTAGGTTTGGTTTTGTTGAGAGAACGGTAAAGGAATGAAATGAGTTACCCGAGGAGGTTGTTGAGAGCGAGTCAGTAAGGGAATTTAGAAATAGATTGACGAAAAGGAGGTGATGAGGGAGGGGGGAGGTTTGGATAGGTTGCCACCGGGTAGTTGTGGCCCATTTGCAGCCTATAAGTGTTAAATCTAATCTAATCTAATCTAATCTAAATGGCACTAATTTAGCACTAATGAATTGTGCAGTATGAGTGATATCGGATGAATGGGGGGTGCTGGTACCCCCCATGGTTTTTGGTTTTCTCTCGATAACTCTGAAATAAAGTAGCACTAAATCCACTTTTAACGGCACTAAATGGCACTAATTCAGCACTAAATATTTGTGTAGTTTGAATATGATTGGATGAATGGGGGTTGTTGGCACCCCCCATGGTTTCTTATGAATAACTTATGAAATAAAGCAGTATACAAATATCTAGGATTTGCGCAGGCTAAACGAATTGATCATTAACTGATGAAAAGTGAATTAATTTCTGCATACAAGAAACGAATAGGATCCATTTTAAAAACACAACTGAATGGTAAAAACAAGATCAAAGCAATTAACACTTATGCTATACCGGTACTTACATATTCATTCGGAATTATTAATTGGACACAGACAGAAATTCATGCCCTGGAAATTCCCACGCGCACAACATTCACCAAATACAGAAGTCATCACCCTAAGTCAGCAATAGAAAGAGTGACTCTATCGAGAAAAAAAGGGGGAAGAGGCTTGATTGATTTAAACAATTCATATTATGAACAAAATGCCCACATTCACAACTTCACAGAGCTATAGTGTCGGCAGACAAGTCGCTTCCTCCCCTCCATTTAAATGACAAAAATTTAAACTTGCTTCAAAAAATAACTTCTTACACAGCAAAGGAGGTAAGGATATCAGAAAAGACTTTACATAGCAGACATTATAAAGAACTTCTTAAGGATAACGTCGATAGGGTAGCATCGAACAAATGGTTAACGTCCGGGGACATTTTCAGCGAAACAGAGGGATTTATGATCGCTGTTCAAGATAAAGTAATCAAGACTAACAAATACAAAAAATTAATAATGAAAGACGTCACAGTGGATGATAAATGTAGAAAATTTAATATGAACGGCGAAACAATTAAATATATCGTATCTGGGTGCAAAATGCTGTGTCAAACAGATTATCTTCATAGGCATAACCAAGTTGCAAACATTATACATAAAAAATTAGCCATAAAGTATAAACTTATAAACACAACCACTGCGTATTACAAATACAAGCCTGAAAAGGTATTAGATAGTCAAGACTTCAAATTATATTATGACCAGGCAGTTATAACAGACCAAACCATACATCACAATAGACCGGATATTATATTTATTGACAAGAAGGAACAAGAAACAATTTTATTTAATGTTGTCGTTCCTTTATGCCACAATCTAGAGACAACTTGGCGAGAAAAGATAAACAAATATAAGGAGTTATCTATTAAAATAAAAAGGTTGTGGAAGCAGAAAAATGTAACTGTTGTACCATTATTTATATCAGCAAATGGTATTGTTCCGCGTAAACTCCATGACAGTATTAAACTAATTGGTCTCCAACCGAACATATACATCAAGATGCAAAAAGCAATAATTTTGAACACGTGTAGGATAGTGCCAAAATTTTTTAACTAAGAAGAATGAAGACTTCAAGAAGTTCTCCACCCTGATGGTGGTTTTCGTGGTTTCCACCGTACGAAGAGCAATGCTGGGATGAGTACAAATCGGCCACAACCGTACACAGCATCCACAGTTTGTTTTGGAAAAATAATATGGACAATGATATATTTAATTGGTTGTAACTTCTAAGTAAACGTTAATAAGGTAAACACATGGAAATACTTGACATTTATGTCCGTACAACATGTTTACGCCGGCTTTGACCAAGTTTGTATGTATTGCAACAATAAAACAATAATAATAATAATAAGAAGTAGAAGAAGAAGAAATCATTGCCCAGTAGACAGTCAACCGCAAGGCCCTCCAAAACAACAAAATCCATTGGGAAAAAAAAAACCATTGATCATGAGTTCGTGTCATATATCATATAGAATATACCTAACAATATGCCTACTACTACTACTAGGTACTAACATTTAAATGAAATTCCTGAACTAATCAATTCTGAAATTTGTCAAAAGAAACCTTTCACTTCTTGCCTTTACATCTTCACATATCAACTTTCATCCTAAAATGCAGCACAGAGAGTTACATTTTAATGATCACCCCCCACCCCCCCACCCCAAATAATTCCAAGTTCTCTTTTTTCATTTGCAGGTCACAGTCCGGAGGTAACTAGCAAGGATGAAGACTTCCGAGGAGAACCCACTACCCGCAACCAGTTTTCATGAGATGCTGCGTGCAAACGAGAACCGCCATCGCAAGGAATGGGACTCTTTTTTCACAAAATATGAGTTAAGTCTAGGCCTATTTGTGGATTTGATTTTGAATTTAAGACTTGGTTTACATTAACTGCGCCTGGTTTTGTTAAATATAGATTTGATTGTTTTTTTCTCACATTAAAGTAGTTAATAATTAGTTTCAAGTCTATATCTCTACAGGTTTGTTTTACTCGCGTGTTTTTGAAAAACACACGAGTCACTTGGAGAGCAAGACGGAGACTTTTATTACTTCTCGCACAAAACACAATAAATAGTCGTAACGTGATTAAATGCAATGTCTGGAGCACAGTCTGTACCTATCTGATATTGTAAATTAACATTGCAATATTTTGTACCAAGCGGGACAGTTGTGTACTGCTTGGTGTATTGGGGGACGCGTGTCTTATGGCAACCCTAGTCCTAGTTGTGTACTGCTTGGTGTATTGGGGGACGCGTGTCTTATGGCAACCCTAGTCCTAGTTGTGTACTGCTTGGTGTATTGGGGGACGCGTGTCTTATGGCAACCCTAGTCCTAGTTGTGTACTGCTTGGTGTATTGGGGGACGCGTGACTTATGGCATCCCTAGTCCTAGTTGTGTACTGCTTGGTGTATTGGGGGACGCGTGTCTTATGGCAACCCTAGTCCTAGTTGTGTACTGCTTGGTGTATTGGGGGACGCGTGTCTTATGGCAACCCTAGTCCTAGTTGTGTACTGCTTGGTGTATTGGGGGACGCGTGTCTTATGGCAACCCTAGTCCTAGTTGTGTACTGCTTGGTGTATTGGGGGACGCGTGTCTTATGGCAACCCTAGTCCTAGTTGTGTACTGCTTGGTGTATTGGGGGACGCGTGTCTTATGGCAACCCTAGTCCTAGTTGTGTACTGCTTGGTGTATTGGGGGACGCGTGTCTTATGGCAACCCTAGTCCTAGTTGTGTACTGCTTGGTGTATTGGGGGAAGCGTGTCTTATGGCAACCCTAGACCTAGTTGTGTACTGCTTGGTGTATTGGGGGACGCGTGTCTTATGGCAACCCTAGTCCTAGTTGTGTACTGCTTGGTGTATTGGGGGACGCGTGTCTTATGGCAACCCTAGTCCTAGTTGTGTACTGCTTGGTGTATTGGGGGACGCATGACTTATGGCAACCCTAGTCCTAGTTGTGTACTGCTTGGTGTATTGGGGGACGCGTGTCTTATGGCAACCCTAGTCCTAGTTGTGTACTGCTTGGTGTATTGGGGGACGCGTGTCTTATGGTAACCCTAGTCCTAGTTGTGTACTGCTTGGTGTATTGGGGGACGCGTGTCTTATGGCAACCCTAGTCCTAGTTGTGTACTGCTTGGTGTATTGGGGGACGCGTGTCTTATGGCAACCCTAGTCCTAGTTGTGTACTGCTTGGTGTATTGGGGGACGCGTGTCTTATGGCAACCCTAGTCCTAGTTGTGTACTGCTTGGTGTATTGGGGGACGCGTGTCTTATACCAACCCTAGTCGTAGTTGTCAAATGCATTAGATGAAACTGCTACTCAGAATTAAACATTTTTAGTATGTTGATGCAAGTGATATTAATTTAAGTGAAAATAAGAAATATGTGTCTCCTATGTACTGGTATGGACTGTGCGTATGTCACCTATTATGTCGTAGGCCTAAGTTTGCCATCAGTGGTGTAGACTCTGCTCCAGAACAATAATTTCACAGTTTCTGTGTTTGGTCCATGTAGGCGATGGCTAAGGACAACCATGAATACGATCAAGTCTTCATGTTCAAAATGAAGCCGGTGAATAAGAGGAAGAAAGAAGTCACACCATTGCTAGACCCATGTAAGTATTTGGAGTTTAGATAAAGAAGGTTAGAGTGAATCAATTATTAATGAAATTTTTATTTATTTGCAATCAAGAACATTATTTATTACATACAATTATAAGAATCAGAACAGTTCCAGACAGGGTTACTGTTAGGTACAAATAGAAAATATTGTGTCAGTGGGTCAAAATACCTTTTTTGGGTAAAAGAGCATCTGATCGGTAAATGCCCCTAAAGTATGTCTGTGCCTCTTCATGCCTCTTCATGATCCTAATTCTGACACATATTTCTACGAAGTGGCATTTAGACATTTGTCTCCGTACAACATGTTCTGTGTCTTGCCCCAGCCTGGACACTGTACATGGTAGTACTAGACATGTATCTCTGTACAACATGTTCTGTGTCCACAGCCTTGCCCCAGCCTGTACACTGTACATGGTAGTACTAGACATGTATCTCTGTACAACATGTTCTGTGTCCACAGCCCTGCCCCAGCCTGTACACTGTACATGGTAGTACTAGACATGTATCTCTGTACAACATGTTCTGTGTCCACAGCCTTGCCCCAGCCTGTACACTGTACATGGTAGTACTAGACATGTATCTCTGTACAACATGTTCTGTGTCCACAGCCCTGCCCCAGCCTGTACACTGTACATGGTAGTACTAGACATGTATCTCTGTACAACATGTTCTGTGTCCACAGCCTTGCCCCAGCCTGGACACTGTACATGGTAGTACTAGACATGTATCTTTGTACAACATGTTCTGTGTCCACAGCCTTGCCCCAGCCTGGACACTGTACATGGTAGTACTAGACATGTATCTCTGTACAACATGTTCTGTGTCCACAGCCTTGCCCCAGCCTGGACACTGTACATGGTAGTACTAGACATGTATCTCTGTACAACATGTTCTGTGTCTACAGCCTTGCCCCAGCCTGGACACTGTACATGGTAGTACTAGACATGTATCTCTGTACAACATGTTCTGTGTCCACAGCCTTGCCCCAGCCTGTACACTGTACATGGTAGTACTAGACATGTATCTCTGTACAACATGTTCTGTGTCTTGCCCCAGCCTGGACACTGTACATGGTAGTACTAGACATGTATCTCTGTACAACATGTTCTGTGTCCACAGCCTTGCCCCAGCCTGTACACTGTACATGGTAGTACTAGACATGTATCTCTGTACAACATGTTCTGTGTCCACAGCCCTGCCCCAGCCTGTACACTGTACATGGTAGTACTAGACATGTATCTCTGTACAACATGTTCTGTGTCCCCAGCCTTGCCCCAGCCTGGACACTGTACATGGTAGTACTAGACATGTATCTCTGTACAACATGTTCTGTGTCCACAGCCTTGCCCCAGCCTGGACACTGTACATGGTAGTACTAGACATGTATCTCTGTACAACATGTTCTGTGTCTACAGCCCTGCCCCAGCCTGGACACTGTACATGGTAGTACTAGACATGTATCTCTGTACAACATGTTCTGTGTCCACAGCCCTGCCCCAGCCTGTACACTGTACATGGTAGTACTAGACATGTATCTCTGTACAACATGTTCTGTGTCTACAGCCCTGCCCCAGCCTGGACACTGTACATGGTAGTACTAGACATGTATCTCTGTACAACATGTTCTGTGTCCACAGCCCTGCCCCAGCCTGTACACTGTACATGGTAGTACTAGACATGTATCTCTGTACAACATGTTCTGTGTCCACAGCCTTGCCCCAGCCTGTACACTGTACATGGTAGTACTAGACATGTATCTCTGTACAACATGTTCTGTGTCCACAGCCCTGCCCCAGCCTGTACACTGTACATGGTAGTACTAGACATGTATCTCTGTACAACATGTTCTGTGTCCACAGCCTTGCCCCAGCCTGTACACTGTACATGGTAGTACTAGACATGTATCTCTGTACAACATGTTCTGTGTCCACAGCCCTGCCCCAGCCTGTACACTGTACATGGTAGTACTAGACATGTATCTCTGTACAACATGTTCTGTGTCTACAGCCCTGCCCCAGCCTGTACACTGTACATGGTAGTACTAGACATGTATCTCTGTACAACATGTTCTGTGTCCACAGCCTTGCCCCAGCCTGGACACTGTACATGGTAGTACTAGACATGTATCTCTGTACAACATGTTCTGTGTCCACAGCCTTGCCCCAGCCTGGACACTGTACATGGTAGTACTAGACATGTATCTCTGTACAACATGTTCTGTGTCCCCAGCCCTGCCCCAGCCTGGACACTGTACATGGTAGTACTAGACATGTATCTCTGTACAACATGTTCTGTGTCTACAGCCCTGCCCCAGCCTGGACACTGTACATGGTAGTACTAGACATGTATCTCTGTACAACATGTTCTGTGTCCACAGCCCTGCCCCAGCCTGTACACTGTACATGGTAGTACTAGACATGTATCTCTGTACAACATGTTCTGTGTCCACAGCCCTGCCCCAGCCTGGACACTGTACATGGTAGTACTAGACATGTATCTCTGTACAACATGTTCTGTGTCCACAGCCTTGCCCCAGCCTGTACACTGTACATGGTAGTACTAGACATGTATCTCTGTACAACATGTTCTGTGTCCACAGCCTTGCCCCAGCCTGTACACTGTACATGGTAGTACTAGACATGTATCTCTGTACAACATGTTCTGTGTCCACAGCCCTGCCCCAGCCTGGACACTGTACATGGTAGTACTAGACATGTATCTCTGTACAACATGTTCTGTGTCCACAGCCTTGCCCCAGCCTGTACACTGTACATGGTAGTACTAGACATGTATCTCTGTACAACATGTTCTGTGTCCACAGCCCTGCCCCAGCCTGGACACTGTACATGGTAGTACTAGACATGTATCTCTGTACAACATGTTCTGTGTCCACAGCCTTGCCCCAGCCTGGACACTGTACATGGTAGTACTAGACATGTATCTCTGTACAACATGTTCTGTGTCTACAGCCTTGCCCCAGCCTGGACACTGTACATGGTAGTACTAGACATGTATCTCTGTACAACATGTTCTGTGTCCACAGCCTTGCCCCAGCCTGGACACTGTACATGGTAGTACTAGACATGTATCTCTGTACAACATGTTCTGTGTCTACAGCCTTGCCCCAGCCTGGACACTGTACATGGTAGTACTAGACATGTATCTCTGTACAACATGTTCTGTGTCTACAGCCTTGCCCCAGCCTGGACACTGTACATGGTAGTACTAGACATGTATCTCTGTACAACATGTTCTGTGTCCACAGCCTTGCCCCAGCCTGGACACTGTACATGGTAGTACTAGACATGTATCTCTGTACAACATGTTCTGTGTCCACAGCCTTGCCCCAGCCTGGACACTGTACATGGTAGTACTAGACATGTATCTCTGTACAACATGTTCTGTGTCCACAGCCTTGCCCCAGCCTGGACACTGTACATGGTAGTACTAGGCATGTATCTCTGTACAACATGTTCTGTGTCCACAGCCTTGCCCCAGCCTGGACACTGTACATGGTAGTACTAGACATGTATCTCTGTACAACATGTTCTGTGTCCACAGCCTTGCCCCAGCCTGTACACTGTACATGGTAGTACTAGACATGTATCTCTGTACAACATGTTCTGTGTCCACAGCCCTGCCCCAGCCTGTACACTGTACATGGTAGTACTAGACATGTATCTCTGTACAACATGTTCTGTGTCACAGCCTTGCCCCAGCCTGTACACTGTACATGGTAGTACTAGACATGTATCTCTGTACAACATGTTCTGTGTCCACAGCCTTGCCCCAGCCTGGACACTGTACATGGTAGTACTAGACATGTATCTCTGTACAACATGTTCTGTGTCCACAGCCTTGCCCCAGCCTGGACACTGTACATGGTAGTACTAGACATGTATCTCTGTACAACATGTTCTGTGTCCACAGCCTTGCCCCAGCCTGGACACTGTACATGGTAGTACTAGACATGTATCTCTGTACAACATGTTCTGTGTCCACAGCCCTGCCCCAGCCTGGACACTGTACATGGTAGTACTAGACATGTATCTCTGTACAACATGTTCTGTGTTCACAGCCCTGCCCCAGCCTGTACACTGTACATGGTAGTACTAGACATGTATCTCTGTACAACATGTTCTGTGTCCACAGCCTTGCCCCAGCCTGGACACTGTACATGGTAGTACTAGACATGTATCTCTGTACAACATGTTCTGTGTCCACAGCCCTGCCCCAGCCTGGACACTGTACATGGTAGTACTAGACATGTATCTCTGTACAACATGTTCTGTGTCCACAGCCCTGCCCCAGCCTGTACACTGTACATGGTAGTACTAGACATGTATCTCTGTACAACATGTTCTGTGTCCACAGCCTTGCCCCAGCCTGTACACTGTACATGGTAGTACTAGACATGTATCTCTGTACAACATGTTCTGTGTCCACAGCCCTGCCCCAGCCTGGACACTGTACATGGTAGTACTAGACATGTATCTCTGTACAACATGTTCTGTGTCCACAGCCCTGCCCCAGCCTGTACACTGTACATGGTAGTACTAGACATGTATCTCTGTACAACATGTTCTGTGTCCACAGCCTTGCCCCAGCCTGTACACTGTACATGGTAGTACAAGACATGTATCTCTGTACAACATGTTCTGTGTCCACAGCCCTGCCCCAGCCTGGACACTGTACATGGTAGTACTAGACATGTATCTCTGTACAACATGTTCTGTGTCACAGCCCTGCCCCAGCCTGGACACTGTACATGGTAGTACTAGACATGTATCTCTGTACAACATGTTCTGTGTCCACAGCCCTGCCCCAGCCTGGACACTGTACATGGTAGTACTAGACATGTATCTCTGTACAACATGTTCTGTGTCCACAGCCCTGCCCCAGCCTGTACACTGTACATGGTAGTACTAGACATGTATCTCTGTACAACATGTTCTGTGTCACAGCCCTGCCCCAGCCTGGACACTGTACATGGTAGTACTAGACATGTATCTCTGTACAACATGTTCTGTGTCCACAGCCTTGCCCCAGCCTGGACACTGTACATGGTAGTACTAGACATGTATCTCTGTACAACATGTTCTGTGTCCACAGCCTTGCCCCAGCCTGGACACTGTACATGGTAGTACTAGACATGTATCTCTGTACAACATGTTCTGTGTTCACAGCCCTGCCCCAGCCTGGACACTGTACATGGTAGTACTAGACATGTATCTCTGTACAACATGTTCTGTGTCCACAGCCTTGCCCCAGCCTGTACACTGTACATGGTAGTACTAGACATGTATCTCTGTACAACATGTTCTGTGTCCACAGCCTTGCCCCAGCCTGTACACTGTACATGGTAGTACTAGACATGTATCTCTGTACAACATGTTCTGTGTCCACAGCCCTGCCCCAGCCTGTACACTGTACATGGTAGTACTAGACATGTATCTCTGTACAACATGTTCTGTGTCCCCAGCCCTGCCCCAGCCTGGACACTGTACATGGTAGTACTAGACATGTATCTCTGTACAACATGTTCTGTGTCCACAGCCCTGCCCCAGCCTGGACACTGTACATGGTAGTACTAGACATGTATCTCTGTACAACATGTTCTGTGTCCACAGCCTTGCCCCAGCCTGGACACTGTACATGGTAGTACTAGACATGTATCTCTGTACAACATGTTCTGTGTCCACAGCCTTGCCCCAGCCTGGACACTGTACATGGTAGTACTAGACATGTATCTCTGTACAACATGTTCTGTGTCCACAGCCTTGCCCCAGCCTGGACACTGTACATGGTAGTACTAGACATGTATCTCTGTACAACATGTTCTGTGTCCACAGCCCTGCCCCAGCCTGGACACTGTACATGGTAGTACTAGACATGTATCTCTGTACAACATGTTCTGTGTCCACAGCCCTGCCCCAGCCTGTACACTGTACATGGTAGTACTAGACATGTATCTCTGTACAACATGTTCTGTGTCCACAGCCTTGCCCCAGCCTGTACACTGTACATGGTAGTACTAGACATGTATCTCTGTACAACATGTTCTGTGTCCACAGCCCTGCCCCAGCCTGTACACTGTACATGGTAGTACTAGACATGTATCTCTGTACAACATGTTCTGTGTCCACAGCCCTGCCCCAGCCTGGACACTGTACATGGTAGTACTAGACATGTATCTCTGTACAACATGTTCTGTGTCCACAGCCCTGCCCCAGCCTGGACACTGTACATGGTAGTACTAGACATGTATCTCTGTACAACATGTTCTGTGTCCACAGCCCTGCCCCAGCCTGGACACTGTACATGGTAGTACTAGACATGTATCTCTGTACAACATGTTCTGTGTCACAGCCCTGCCCCAGCCTGTACACTGTACATGGTAGTACTAGACATGTATCTCTGTACAACATGTTCTGTGTCTACAGCCCTGCCCCAGCCTGTACACTGTACATGGTAGTACTAGACATGTATCTCTGTACAACATGTTCTGTGTCCACAGCCTTGCCCCAGCCTGGACACTGTACATGGTAGTACTAGACATGTATCTCTGTACAACATGTTCTGTGTCCACAGCCTAGCCCCAGCCTGGACACTGTACATGGTAGTACTAGACATGTATCTCTGTACAACATGTTCTGTGTCCACAGCCTTGCCCCAGCCTGTACACTGTACATGGTAGTACTAGACATGTATCTCTGTACAACATGTTCTGTGTCCACAGCCTTGCCCCAGCCTGGACACTGTACATGGTAGTACTAGACATGTATCTCTGTACAACATGTTCTGTGTCCACAGCCTTGCCCCAGCCTGGACACTGTACATGGTAGTACTAGACATGTATCTCTGTACAACATGTTCTGTGTCCACAGCCTTGCCCCAGCCTGGACACTGTACATGGTAGTACTAGACATGTATCTCTGTACAACATGTTCTGTGTCCACAGCCTTGCCCCAGCCTGGACACTGTACATGGTAGTACTAGACATGTATCTCTGTACAACATGTTCTGTGTCCACAGCCCTGCCCCAGCCTGTACACTGTACATGGTAGTACTAGACATGTATCTCTGTACAACATGTTCTGTGTCTACAGCCCTGCCCCAGCCTGTACACTGTACATGGTAGTACTAGACATGTATCTCTGTACAACATGTTCTGTGTCCACAGCCTTGCCCCAGCCTGGACACTGTACATGGTAGTACTAGACATGTATCTCTGTACAACATGTTCTGTGTCCACAGCCTTGCCCCAGCCTGGACACTGTACATGGTAGTACTAGACATGTATCTCTGTACAACATGTTCTGTGTCCACAGCCCTGCCCCAGCCTGGACACTGTACATGGTAGTACTAGACATGTATCTCTGTACAACATGTTCTGTGTCCACAGCCTTGCCCCAGCCTGTACACTGTACATGGTAGTACTAGACATGTATCTCTGTACAACATGTTCTGTGTCCACAGCCTTGCCCCAGCCTGGACACTGTACATGGTAGTACTAGACATGTATCTCTGTACAACATGTTCTGTGTCCACAGCCCTGCCCCAGCCTGGACACTGTACATGGTAGTACTAGACATGTATCTCTGTACAACATGTTCTGTGTCCACAGCCCTGCCCCAGCCTGTACACTGTACATGGTAGTACTAGACATGTATCTCTGTACAACATGTTCTGTGTCCACAGCCCTGCCCCAGCCTGTACACTGTACAT
Organism: Isoperla grammatica; assembly: GCA_945910005.1. Lineage (NCBI taxonomy): Eukaryota > Metazoa > Arthropoda > Insecta > Plecoptera > Perlodidae > Isoperla > Isoperla grammatica. The sequence continues at coordinate 103,424,234 of OX246737.1, forward strand.
GGTAGTACTAGACATGTATCTCTGTACAACATGTTCTGTGTCCACAGCCTTGCCCCAGCCTGGACACTGTACATGGTAGTACTAGACATGTATCTCTGTACAACATGTTCTGTGTCCACAGCCCTGCCCCAGCCTGTACACTGTACATGGTAGTACTAGACATGTATCTCTGTACAACATGTTCTGTGTCCACAGCCTTGCCCCAGCCTGGACACTGTACATGGTAGTACTAGACATGTATCTCTGTACAACATGTTCTGTGTCCACAGCCTTGCCCCAGCCTGGACACTGTACATGGTAGTACTAGACATGTATCTCTGTACAACATGTTCTGTGTCCACAGCCCTGCCCCAGCCTGTACACTGTACATGGTAGTACTAGACATGTATCTCTGTACAACATGTTCTGTGTCCACAGCCCTGCCCCAGCCTGTACACTGTACATGGTAGTACTAGACATGTATCTCTGTACAACATGTTCTGTGTCCACAGCCTTGCCCCAGCCTGGACACTGTACATGGTAGTACTAGACATGTATCTCTGTACAACATGTTCTGTGCCCCAGCCCTGCCCCAGCCTGGACACTGTACATGGTAGTACTAGACATGTATCTCTGTACAACATGTTCTGTGTCCACAGCCTTGCCCCAGCCTGGACACTGTACATGGTAGTACTAGACATGTATCTCTGTACAACATGTTCTGTGTCCACAGCCTTGCCCCAGCCTGGACACTGTACATGGTAGTACTAGACATGTATCTCTGTACAACATGTTCTGTGTCTTGCCCCAGCCTGTACACTGTACATGGTAGTACTAGACATGTATCTCTGTACAACATGTTCTGTGTCCACAGCCTTGCCCCAGCCTGTACACTGTACATGGTAGTACTAGACATGTATCTCTGTACAACATGTTCTGTGTCCACAGCCCTGCCCCAGCCTGGACACTGTACATGGTAGTACTAGACATGTATCTCTGTACAACATGTTCTGTGTCCACAGCCTTGCCCCAGCCTGGACACTGTACATGGTAGTACTAGACATGTATCTCTGTACAACATGTTCTGTGTCCACAGCCTTGCCCCAGCCTGTACACTGTACATGGTAGTACTAGACATGTATCTCTGTACAACATGTTCTGTGTCCACAGCCTTGCCCCAGCCTGGACACTGTACATGGTAGTACTAGACATGTATCTCTGTACAACATGTTCTGTGTCCACAGCCTTGCCCCAGCCTGTACACTGTACATGGTAGTACTAGACATGTATCTCTGTACAACATGTTCTGTGTCCACAGCCTTGCCCCAGCCTGTACACTGTACATGGTAGTACTAGACATGTATCTCTGTACAACATGTTCTGTGTCCACAGCCTTGCCCCAGCCTGGACACTGTACATGGTAGTACTAGACATGTATCTCTGTACAACATGTTCTGTGTCCACAGCCTTGCCCCAGCCTGGACACTGTACATGGTAGTACTAGACATGTATCTCTGTACAACATGTTCTGTGTCCACAGCCTTGCCCCAGCCTGTACACTGTACATGGTAGTACTAGACATGTATCTCTGTACAACATGTTCTGTGTCCACAGCCCTGCCCCAGCCTGGACACTGTACATGGTAGTACTAGACATGTATCACTGTACAACATGTTCTGTGTCCACAGCCCTGCCCCAGCCTGGACACTGTACATGGTAGTACTAGACATGTATCTCTGTACAACATGTTCTGTGTCCACAGCCTTGCCCCAGCCTGTACACTGTACATGGTAGTACTAGACATGTATCTCTGTACAACATGTTCTGTGTCCACAGCCCTGCCCCAGCCTGGACACTGTACATGGTAGTACTAGACATGTATCTCTGTACAACATGTTCTGTGTCCACAGCCTTGCCCCAGCCTGTACACTGTACATGGTAGTACTAGACATGTATCTCTGTACAACATGTTCTGTGTCCACAGCCCTGCCCCAGCCTGGACACTGTACATGGTAGTACTAGACATGTATCTCTGTACAACATGTTCTGTGTCCACAGCCTTGCCCCAGCCTGTACACTGTACATGGTAGTACTAGACATGTATCTCTGTACAACATGTTCTGTGTCCACAGCCTTGCCCCAGCCTGGACACTGTACATGGTAGTACTAGACATGTATCTCTGTACAACATGTTCTGTGTCCACAGCCTTGCCCCAGCCTGGACACTGTACATGGTAGTACTAGACATGTATCTCTGTACAACATGTTCTGTGTCACAGCCTTGCCCCAGCCTGTACACTGTACATGGTAGTACAAGACATGTATCTCTGTACAACATGTTCTGTGTCCACAGCCCTGCCCCAGCCTGGACACTGTACATGGTAGTACTAGACATGTATCTCTGTACAACATGTTCTGTGTCCACAGCCTTGCCCCAGCCTGTACACTGTACATGGTAGTACTAGACATGTATCTCTGTACAACATGTTCTGTGTCCACAGCCTTGCCCCAGCCTGTACACTGTACATGGTAGTACTAGACATGTATCTCTGTACAACATGTTCTGTGTCCACAGCCCTGCCCCAGCCTGGACACTGTACATGGTAGTACTAGACATGTATCTCTGTACAACATGTTCTGTGTCCACAGCCTTGCCCCAGCCTGTACACTGTACATGGTAGTACTAGACATGTATCTCTGTACAACATGTTCTGTGTCCACAGCCTTGCCCCAGCCTGTACACTGTACATGGTAGTACTAGACATGTATCTCTGTACAACATGTTCTGTGTCACAGCCCTACCCCAGCCTGGACACTGTACATGGTAGTACTAGACATGTATCTCTGTACAACATGTTCTGTGTCCACAGCCCTGCCCCAGCCTGTACACTGTACATGGTAGTACTAGACATGTATCTCTGTACAACATGTTCTGTGTCCAAAGCCCTGCCCCAGCCTGTACACTGTACATGGTAGTACTAGACATGTATCTCTGTACAACATGTTCTGTGTCCACAGCCCTGCCCCAGCCTGGACACTGTACATGGTAGTACTAGACATGTATCTCTGTACAACATGTTCTGTGTCCACAGCCTTGCCCCAGCCTGGACACTGTACATGGTAGTACTAGACATGTATCTCTGTACAACATGTTCTGTGTCACAGCCTTGCCCCAGCCTGGACACTGTACATGGTAGTACTAGACATGTATCTCTGTACAACATGTTCTGTGTCCACAGCCTTGCCCCAGCCTGTACACTGTACATGGTAGTACTAGACATGTATCTCTGTACAACATGTTCTGTGTCACAGCCCTACCCCAGCCTGGACACTGTACATGGTAGTACTAGACATGTATCTCTGTACAACATGTTCTGTGTCCACAGCCCTGCCCCAGCCTGTACACTGTACATGGTAGTACTAGACATGTATCTCTGTACAACATGTTCTGTGTCCAAAGCCCTGCCCCAGCCTGTACACTGTACATGGTAGTACTAGACATGTATCTCTGTACAACATGTTCTGTGTCCACAGCCCTGCCCCAGCCTGGACACTGTACATGGTAGTACTAGACATGTATCTCTGTACAACATGTTCTGTGTCCACAGCCTTGCCCCAGCCTGGACACTGTACATGGTAGTACTAGACATGTATCTCTGTACAACATGTTCTGTGTTCACAGCCTTGCCCCAGCCTGGACACTGTACATGGTAGTACTAGACATGTATCTCTGTACAACATGTTCTGTGTCCACAGCCCTGCCCCAGCCTGTACACTGTACATGGTAGTACTAGACATGTATCTCTGTACAACATGTTCTGTGTCCACAGCCCTGCCCCAGCCTGGACACTGTACATGGTAGTACTAGACATGTATCTCTGTACAACATGTTCAGTGTCCACAGCCCTGCCCCAGCCTGGACACTGTACATGGTAGTACTAGACATGTATCTCTGTACAACATGTTCTGTGTCCACAGCCTTGCCCCAGCCTGGACACTGTACATGGTAGTACTAGACATGTATCTCTGTACAACATGTTCTGTGTCCACAGCCTTGCCCCAGCCTGTACACTGTACATGGTAGTACTAGACATGTATCTCTGTACAACATGTTCTGTGTCCACAGCCCTGCCCCAGCCTGGACACTGTACATGGTAGTACTAGACATGTATCTCTGTACAACATGTTCTGTGTCCACAGCCCTGCCCCAGCCTGGACACTGTACATGGTAGTACTAGACATGTATCTCTGTACAACATGTTCTGTGTCCACAGCCCTGCCCCAGCCTGGACACTGTACATGGTAGTACTAGACATGTATCTCTGTACAACATGTTCTGTGTCCACAGCCTTGCCCCAGCCTGTACACTGTACATGGTAGTACTAGACATGTATCTCTGTACAACATGTTCTGTGTCCACAGCCCTGCCCCAGCCTGGACACTGTACATGGTAGTACTAGACATGTATCTCTGTACAACATGTTCTGTGTCCACAGCCTTGCCCCAGCCTGGACACTGTACATGGTAGTACTAGACATGTATCTCTGTACAACATGTTCTGTGTCCACAGCCTTGCCCCAGCCTGGACACTGTACATGGTAGTACTAGACATGTATCTCTGTACAACATGTTCTGTGTCCACAGCCCTGCCCCAGCCTGGACACTGTACATGGTAGTACTAGACATGTATCTCTGTACAACATGTTCTGTGTTCACAGCCTTGCCCCAGCCTGGACACTGTACATGGTAGTACTAGACATGTATCTCTGTACAACATGTTCTGTGTCCACAGCCCTGCCCCAGCCTGTACACTGTACATGGTAGTACTAGACATGTATCTCTGTACAACATGTTCTGTGTCCACAGCCCTGCCCCAGCCTGGACACTGTACATGGTAGTACTAGACATGTATCTCTGTACAACATGTTCTGTGTCCACAGCCTTGCCCCAGCCTGGACACTGTACATGGTAGTACTAGACATGTATCTCTGTACAACATGTTCTGTGTCCACAGCCTTGCCCCAGCCTGTACACTGTACATGGTAGTACTAGACATGTATCTCTGTACAACATGTTCTGTGTCCACAGCCTTGCCCCAGCCTGTACACTGTACATGGTAGTACTAGACATGTATCTCTGTACAACATGTTCTGTGTCACAGCCTTGCCCCAGCCTGGACACTGTACATGGTAGTACTAGACATGTATCTCTGTACAACATGTTCTGTGTCCACAGCCCTGCCCCAGCCTGGACACTGTACATGGTAGTACTAGACATGTATCTCTGTACAACATGTTCAGTGTCCACAGCCCTGCCCCAGCCTGGACACTGTACATGGTAGTACTAGACATGTATCTCTGTACAACATGTTCTGTGTCCACAGCCCTGCCCCAGCCTGGACACTGTACATGGTAGTACTAGACATGTATCTCTGTACAACATGTTCTGTGTCCACAGCCTTGCCCCAGCCTGGACACTGTACATGGTAGTACTAGACATGTATCTCTGTACAACATGTTCTGTGTCCACAGCCCTGCCCCAGCCTGTACACTGTACATGGTAGTACTAGACATGTATCTCTGTACAACATGTTCTGTGTCCACAGCCCTGCCCCAGCCTGGACACTGTACATGGTAGTACTAGACATGTATCTCTGTACAACATGTTCTGTGTCCACAGCCCTGCCCCAGCCTGGACACTGTACATGGTAGTACTAGACATGTATCTCTGTACAACATGTTCTGTGTCCACAGCCTTGCCCCAGCCTGGACACTGTACATGGTAGTACTAGACATGTATCTCTGTACAACATGTTCTGTGTCCACAGCCCTGCCCCAGCCTGGACACTGTACATGGTAGTACTAGACATGTATCTCTGTACAACATGTTCTGTGTCCACAGCCTTGCCCCAGCCTGTACACTGTACATGGTAGTACTAGACATGTATCTCTGTACAACATGTTCTGTGTCCACAGCCTTGCCCCAGCCTGTACACTGTACATGGTAGTACTAGACATGTATCTCTTTACAACATGTTCTGTGTCCACAGCCTTGCCCCAGCCTGGACACTGTACATGGTAGTACTAGACATGTATCTCTGTACAACATGTTCTGTGTCCACAGCCCCGCCCCAGCCTGGACACTGTACATGGTAGTACTAGACATGTATCTCTGTACAACATGTTCTGTGTCCACAGCCTTGCCCCAGCCTGGACACTGTACATGGTAGTACTAGACATGTATCTCTGTACAACATGTTCTGTGTCACAGCCTTGCCCCAGCCTGGACACTGTACATGGTAGTACTAGACATGTATCTCTGTACAACATGTTCTGTGTCCACAGCCCTGCCCCAGCCTGTACACTGTACATGGTAGTACTAGACATGTATCTCTGTACAACATGTTCTGTGTCCACAGCCTTGCCCCAGCCTGTACACTGTACATGGTAGTACTAGACATGTATCTCTGTACAACATGTTCTGTGTCCACAGCCTTGCCCCAGCCTGTACACTGTACATGGTAGTACTAGACATGTATCTCTGTACAACATGTTCTGTGTCCACAGCCCTGCCCCAGCCTGGACACTGTACATGGTAGTACTAGACATGTATCTCTGTACAACATGTTCTGTGTCCACAGCCCTGCCCCAGCCTGTACACTGTACATGGTAGTACTAGACATGTATCTCTGTACAACATGTTCTGTGTCCACAGCCCTGCCCCAGCCTGGACACTGTACATGGTAGTACTAGACATGTATCTCTGTACAACATGTTCTGTGTCCACAGCCTTGCCCCAGCCTGTACACTGTACATGGTAGTACTAGACATGTATCTCTGTACAACATGTTCTGTGTCCACAGCCTTGCCCCAGCCTGTACACTGTACATGGTAGTACTAGACATGTATCTCTGTACAACATGTTCTGTGTCCACAGCCTTGCCCCAGCCTGTACACTGTACATGGTAGTACTAGACATGTATCTCTGTACAACATGTTCTGTGTCCACAGCCTTGCCCCAGCCTGTACACTGTACATGGTAGTACTAGACATGTATCTCTGTACAACATGTTCTGTGTCCACAGCCTTGCCCCAGCCTGTACACTGTACATGGTAGTACTAGACATGTATCTCTGTACAACATGTTCTGTGTCCACAGCCTTGCCCCAGCCTGGACACTGTACATGGTAGTACTAGACATGTATCTCTGTACAACATGTTCTGTGTCCACAGCCTTGCCCCAGCCTGGACACTGTACATGGTAGTACTAGACATGTATCTCTGTACAACATGTTCTGTGTCCACAGCCCTGCCCCAGCCTGTACACTGTACATGGTAGTACTAGACATGTATCTCTGTACAACATGTTCTGTGTCCACAGCCCTGCCCCAGCCTGGACACTGTACATGGTAGTACTAGACATGTATCTCTGTACAACATGTTCTGTGTCCACAGCCCTGCCCCAGCCTGTACACTGTACATGGTAGTACTAGACATGTATCTCTGTACAACATGTTCTGTGACCACAGCCTTGCCCCAGCCTGGACACTGTACATGGTAGTACTAGACATGTATCTCTGTACAACATGTTCTGTGTCCACAGCCCTGCCCCAGCCTGGACACTGTACATGGTAGTACTAGACATGTATCTCTGTACAACATGTTCTGTGTCTACAGCCTTGCCCCAGCCTGTACACTGTACATGGTAGTACTAGACATGTATCTCTGTACAACATGTTCTGTGTTCACAGCCCTGCCCCAGCCTGTACACTGTACATGGTAGTACAAGACATGTATCTCTGTACAACATGTTCTGTGTCCACAGCCCTGCCCCAGCCTGGACACTGTACATGGTAGTACTAGACATGTATCTCTGTACAACATGTTCTGTGTCCACAGCCCCGCCCCAGCCTGGACACTGTACATGGTAGTACTAGACATGTATCTCTGTACAACATGTTCTGTGTCCACAGCCCCGCCCCAGCCTGGACACTGTACATGGTAGTACTAGACATGTATCTCTGTACAACATGTTCTGTGTCCACAGCCCCGCCCCAGCCTGGACACTGTACATGGTAGTACTAGACATGTATCTCTGTACAACATGTTCTGTGTCCACAGCCCTGCCCCAGCCTGGACACTGTACATGGTAGTACTAGACATGTATCTCTGTACAACATGTTCTGTGTCCACAGCCCTGCCCCAGCCTGTACACTGTACATGGTAGTACTAGACATGTATCTCTGTACAACATGTTCTGTGTCCACAGCCCTGCCCCAGCCTGGACACTGTACATGGTAGTACTAGACATGTATCTCTGTACAACATGTTCTGTGTCCACAGCCTTGCCCCAGCCTGGACACTGTACATGGTAGTACTAGACATGTATCTCTGTACAACATGTTCTGTGTCCACAGCCTTGCCCCAGCCTGGACACTGTACATGGTAGTACTAGACATGTATCTCTGTACAACATGTTCTGTGTCCACAGCCCTGCCCCAGCCTGGACACTGTACATGGTAGTACTAGACATGTATCTCTGTACAACATGTTCTGTGTCCACAGCCTTGCCCCAGCCTGTACACTGTACATGGTAGTAGTAGACATGTATCTCTGTACAACATGTTCTGTGTCCACAGCCTTGCCCCAGCCTGTACACTGTACATGGTAGTACTAGACATGTATCTCTGTACAACATGTTCTGTGTCCACAGCCCTGCCCCAGCCTGTACACTGTACATGGTAGTACTAGACATGTATCTCTGTACAACATGTTCTGTGTCCACAGCCCTGCCCCAGCCTGTACACTGTACATGGTAGTACTAGACATGTATCTCTGTACAACATGTTCTGTGTCCACAGCCCTGCCCCAGCCTGGACACTGTACATGGTAGTACTAGACATGTATCTCTGTACAACATGTTCTGTGTCCACAGCCTTGCCCCAGCCTTGACACTGTACATGGTAGTACTAGACATGTATCTCTGTTCAACATGTTCTGTGTCTACAGCCCTGCCCCAGCCTGTACACTGTACATGGTAGTACTAGACATGTATCTCTGTACAACATGTTCTGTGTCCACAGCCCTGCCCCAGCCTGTACACTGTACATGGTAGTACTAGACATGTATCTCTGTACAACATGTTCTGTGTCCACAGCCTTGCCCCAGCCTGTACACTGTACATGGTAGTACTAGACATGTATCTCTGTACAACATGTTCTGTGTCACAGCCTTGCCCCAGCCTGTACACTGTACATGGTAGTACTAGACATGTATCTCTGTACAACATGTTCTGTGTCCACAGCCTTGCCCCAGCCTGTACACTGTACATGGTAGTACTAGACATGTATCTCTGTACAACATGTTCTGTGTCCACAGCCCTGCCCCAGCCTGGACACTGTACATGGTAGTACTAGACATGTATCTCTGTACAACATGTTCTGTGTCCACAGCCTTGCCCCAGCCTGGACACTGTACATGGTAGTACTAGACATGTATCTCTGTACAACATGTTCTGTGTCCACAGCCTTGCCCCAGCCTGTACACTGTACATGGTAGTACTAGACATGTATCTCTGTACAACATGTTCTGTGTCCACAGCCTTGCCCCAGCCTGGACACTGTACATGGTAGTACTAGACATGTATCTCTGTACAACATGTTCTGTGTCCACAGCCCTGCCCCAGCCTGTACACTGTACATGGTAGTACTAGACATGTATCTCTGTACAACATGTTCTGTGTCCACAGCCTTGCCCCAGCCTGGACACTGTACATGGTAGTACTAGACATGTATCTCTGTACAACATGTTCTGTGTCCACAGCCTTGCCCCAGCCTGTACACTGTACATGGTAGTACTAGACATGTATCTCTGTACAACATGTTCTGTGTCCACAGCCTTGCCCCAGCCTGTACACTGTACATGGTAGTACTAGACATGTATCTCTGTACAACATGTTCTGTGTCCACAGCCTTGCCCCAGCCTGGACACTGTACATGGTAGTACTAGACATGTATCTCTGTACAACATGTTCTGTGTCCACAGCCCTGCCCCAGCCTGTACACTGTACATGGTAGTACTAGACATGTATCTCTGTACAACATGTTCTGTGTCCACAGCCTTGCCCCAGCCTGGACACTGTACATGGTAGTACTAGACATGTATCTCTGTACAACATGTTCTGTGTCCACAGCCCTGCCCCAGCCTGGACACTGTACATGGTAGTACTAGACATGTATCTCTGTACAACATGTTCTGTGTCACAGCCCTGCCCCAGCCTGTACACTGTACATGGTAGTACTAGACATGTATCTCTGTACAACATGTTCTGTGTCCACAGCCCTGCCCCAGCCTGGACACTGTACATGGTAGTACTAGACATGTATCTCTGTACAACATGTTCTGTGTCCACAGCCTTGCCCCCGCCTGTACACTGTACATGGTAGTACTAGACATGTATCTCTGTACAACATGTTCTGTGTCCACAGCCCTGCCCCAGCCTGGACACTGTACATGGTAGTACTAGACATGTATCTCTGTACAACATGTTCTGTGTCCACAGCCCTGCCCCAGCCTGGACACTGTACATGGTAGTACTAGACATGTATCTCTGTACAACATGTTCTGTGTTCACAGCCCTGCCCCAGCCTGGACACTGTACATGGTAGTACTAGACATGTATCTCTGTACAACATGTTCTGTGTCCACAGCCCTGCCCCAGCCTGTACACTGTACATGGTAGTACTAGACATGTATCTCTGTACAACATGTTCTGTGTTCACAGCCCTGCCCCAGCCTGGACACTGTACATGGTAGTACTAGACATGTATCTCTGTACAACATGTTCTGTGTCCACAGCCTTGCCCCAGCCTGTACACTGTACATGGTAGTACTAGACATGTATCTCTGTACAACATGTTCTGTGTCCACAGCCCTGCCCCAGCCTGGACACTGTACATGGTAGTACTAGACATGTATCTCTGTACAACATGTTCTGTGTCCACAGCCTTGCCCCAGCCTGTACACTGTACATGGTAGTACTAGACATGTATCTCTGTACAACATGTTCTGTGTCCACAGCCCTGCCCCAGCCTGGACACTATACATGGTAGTACTAGACATGTATCTCTGTACAACATGTTCTGTGTCCACAGCCCTGCCCCAGCCTGGACACTGTACATGGTAGTACTAGACATGTATCTCTGTACAACATGTTCTGTGTCCACAGCCTTGCCCCAGCCTGGACACTGTACATGGTAGTACTAGACATGTATCTCTGTACAACATGTTCTGTGTCCACAGCCCTGCCCCAGCCTGGACACTGTACATGGTAGTACTAGACATGTATCTCTGTACAACATGTTCTGTGTCCACAGCCCTGCCCCAGCCTGTACACTGTACATGGTAGTACTAGACATGTATCTCTGTACAACATGTTCTGTGTCCACAGCCTTGCCCCAGCCTGGACACTGTACATGGTAGTACTAGACATGTATCTCTGTACAACATGTTCTGTGTCCACAGCCCTGCCCCAGCCTGGACACTGTACATGGTAGTACTAGACATGTATCTCTGTACAACATGTTCTGTGTCCACAGCCTTGCCCCAGCCTGTACACTGTACATGGTAGTACTAGACATGTATCTCTGTACAACATGTTCTGTGTCCACAGCCCCGCCCCAGCCTGTACACTGTACATGGTAGTACTAGACATGTATCTCTGTACAACATGTTCTGTGTTCACAGCCTTGCCCCAGCCTGGACACTGTACATGGTAGTACTAGACATGTATCTCTGTACAACATGTTCTGTGTCCACAGCCTTGCCCCAGCCTGGACACTGTACATGGTAGTACTAGACATGTATCTCTGTACAACATGTTCTGTGTCCACAGCCTTGCCCCAGCCTGGACACTGTACATGGTAGTACTAGACATGTATCTCTGTACAACATGTTCTGTGTCCACAGCCCTGCCCCAGCCTGGACACTGTACATGGTAGTACTAGACATGTATCTCTGTACAACATGTTCTGTGTCCACAGCCCTGCCCCAGCCTGGACACTGTACATGGTAGTACTAGACATGTATCTCTGTACAACATGTTCTGTGTCCACAGCCTTGCCCCAGCCTGGACACTGTACATGGTAGTACTAGACATGTATCTCTGTACAACATGTTCTGTGTCCACAGCCCCGCCCCAGCCTGGACACTGTACATGGTAGTACTAGACATGTATCTCTGTACAACATGTTCTGTGTCCACAGCCCTGCCCCAGCCTGGACACTGTACATGGTAGTACTAGACATGTATCTCTGTACAACATGTTCTGTGTCCACAGCCTTGCCCCAGCCTGTACACTGTACATGGTAGTACTAGACATGTATCTCTGTACAACATGTTCTGTGTCCACAGCCCTGCCCCAGCCTGTACACTGTACATGGTAGTACTAGACATGTATCTCTGTACAACATGTTCTGTGTCCACAGCCTTGCCCCAGCCTGTACACTGTACATGGTAGTACTAGACATGTATCTCTGTACAACATGTTCTGTGTCCACAGCCTTGCCCCAGCCTGTACACTGTACATGGTAGTACTAGACATGTATCTCTGTACAACATGTTCTGTGTCCACAGCCTTGCCCCAGCCTGGACACTGTACATGGTAGTACTAGACATGTATCTCTGTACAACATGTTCTGTGTCCACAGCCCTGCCCCAGCCTGGACACTGTACATGGTAGTACTAGACATGTATCTCTGTACAACATGTTCTGTGTCCACAGCCTTGCCCCAGCCTGGACACTGTACATGGTAGTACTAGACATGTATCTCTGTACAACATGTTCTGTGTCCACAGCCTTGCCCCAGCCTGGACACTGTACATGGTAGTACTAGACATGTATCTCTGTACAACATGTTCTGTGTCCCCAGCCCTGCCCCAGCCTGGACACTGTACATTGTAGTACTAGACATGTATCTCTGTACAACATGTTCTGTGTCCACAGCCTTGCCCCAGCCTGTACACTGTACATGGTAGTACTAGACATGTATCTCTGTACAACATGTTCTGTGTCCACAGCCTTGCCCCAGCCTGGACACTGTACATGGTAGTACTAGACATGTATCTCTGTACAACATGTTCTGTGTCCACAGCCCTGCCCCAGCCTGGACACTGTACATGGTAGTACTAGACATGTATCTCTGTACAACATGTTCTGTGTCTACAGCCCTGCCCCAGCCTGGACACTGTACATGGTAGTACTAGACATGTATCTCTGTACAACATGTTCTGTGTCCCCAGCCTGGACACTGTACATGGTAGTACTAGACATGTATCTCTGTACAACATGTTCTGTGTCCACAGCCTTGCCCCAGCCTGGACACTGTACATGGTAGTACTAGACATGTATCTCTGTACAACATGTTCTGTGTCCACAGCCCTGCCCCAGCCTGGACACTGTACATGGTAGTACTAGACATGTATCTCTGTACAACATGTTCTGTGTCCACAGCCCTGCCCCAGCCTGGACACTGTACATGGTAGTACTAGACATGTATCTCTGTACAACATGTTCTGTGTCCACAGCCTTGCCCCAGCCTGGACACTGTACATGGTAGTACTAGACATGTATCTCTGTACAACATGTTCTGTGTCCACAGCCCTGCCCCAGCCTGGACACTGTACATGGTAGTACTAGACATGTATCTCTGTACAACATGTTCTGTGTCCACAGCCTTGCCCCAGCCTGGACACTGTACATGGTAGTACTAGACATGTATCTCTGTACAACATGTTCTGTGCCCCAGCCCTGCCCCAGCCTGGACACTGTACATGGTAGTACTAGACATGTATCTCTGTACAACATGTTCTGTGTCCACAGCCCTGCCCCAGCCTGTACACTGTACATGGTAGTACTAGACATGTATCTCTGTACAACATGTTCTGTGTCCACAGCCTTGCCCCATGCCTGGACACTGTACATGGTAGTACTAGACATGTATCTCTGTACAACATGTTCTGTGTCTTGCCCCAGCCTGGACACTGTACATGGTAGTACTAGACATGTATCTCTGTACAACATGTTCTGTGTCCACAGCCTTGCCCCAGCCTGTACACTGTACATGGTAGTACTAGACATGTATCTCTGTACAACATGTTCTGTGTCACAGCCCTGCCCCAGCCTGGACACTGTACATGGTAGTACTAGACATGTATCTCTGTACAACATGTTCTGTGTCCACAGCCCTGCCCCAGCCTGTACACTGTACATGGTAGTACTAGACATGTATCTCTGTACAACATGTTCTGTGTCCACAGCCTTGCCCCAGCCTGGACACTGTACATGGTAGTACTAGACATGTATCTCTGTACAACATGTTCTGTGTCCACAGCCCTGCCCCAGCCTGGACACTGTACATGGTAGTACTAGACATGTATCTCTGTACAACATGTTCTGTGTCCACAGCCTTGCCCCAGCCTGTACACTGTACATGGTAGTACTAGACATGTATCTCTGTACAACATGTTCTGTGTCCACAGCCCTGCCCCAGCCTGGACACTGTACATGGTAGTACTAGACATGTATCTCTGTACAACATGTTCTGTGTCCACAGCCTTGCCCCAGCCTGTACACTGTACATGGTAGTACTAGACATGTATCTCTGTACAACATGTTCTGTGTCCACAGCCCTGCCCCAGCCTGTACACTGTACATGGTAGTACTAGACATGTATCTCTGTACAACATGTTCTGTGTCCACAGCCTTGCCCCAGCCTGGACACTGTACATGGTAGTACTAGACATGTATCTCTGTACAACATGTTCTGTGTCCACAGCCTTGCCCCAGCCTGGACACTGTACATGGTAGTACTAGACATGTATCTCTGTACAACATGTTCTGTGTCCACAGCCTTGCCCCAGCCTGGACACTGTACATGGTAGTACTAGACATGTATCTCTGTACAACATGTTCTGTGTCCACAGCCCTGCCCCAGCCTGGACACTGTACATGGTAGTACTAGACATGTATCTCTGTACAACATGTTCTGTGTCCACAGCCTTGCCCCAGCCTGTACACTGTACATGGTAGTACTAGACATGTATCTCTGTACAACATGTTCTGTGTCCACAGCCTTGCCCCAGCCTGGACACTGTACATGGTAGTACTAGACATGTATCTCTGTACAACATGTTCTGTGTCCACAGCCCTGCCCCAGCCTGGACACTGTACATGGTAGTACTAGACATGTATCTCTGTACAACATGTTCTGTGTCCACAGCCCTGCCCCAGCCTGTACACTGTACATGGTAGTACTAGACATGTATCTCTGTACAACATGTTCTGTGTCACAGCCCTGCCCCAGCCTGTACACTGTACATGGTAGTACTAGACATGTATCTCTGTACAACATGTTCTGTGTCCACAGCCCTGCCCCAGCCTGTACACTGTACATGGTAGTACTAGACATGTATCTCTGTACAACATGTTCTGTGTCCACAGCCCTGCCCCAGCCTGTACACTGTACATGGTAGTACTAGACATGTATCTCTGTACAACATGTTCTGTGTCACAGCCTTGCCCCAGCCTGGACACTGTACATGGTAGTACTAGACATGTATCTCTGTACAACATGTTCTGTGTCCACAGCCTTGCCCCAGCCTGTACACTGTACATGGTAGTACTAGACATGTATCTCTGTACAACATGTTCTGTGTCCACAGCCCTGCCCCAGCCTGGACACTGTACATGGTAGTACTAGACATGTATCTCTGTACAACATGTTCTGTGTCCACAGCCCTGCCCCAGCCTGGACACTGTACATGGTAGTACTAGACATGTATCTCTGTACAACATGTTCTGTGTCCACAGCCTTGCCCCAGCCTGTACACTGTACATGGTAGTACTAGACATGTATCTCTGTACAACATGTTCTGTGTCCACAGCCCTGCCCCAGCCTGTACACTGTACATGGTAGTACTAGACATGTATCTCTGTACAACATGTTCTGTGTCCACAGCCTTGCCCCAGCCTGTACACTGTACATGGTAGTACTAGACATGTATCTCTGTACAACATGTTCTGTGTCCACAGCCCTGCCCCAGCCTGTACACTGTACATGGTAGTACTAGACATGTATCTCTGTACAACATGTTCTGTGTCCACAGCCCTGCCCCAGCCTGGACACTGTACATGGTAGTACTAGACATGTATCTCTGTACAACATGTTCTGTGTCCACAGCCTTGCCCCAGCCTGGACACTGTACATGGTAGTACTAGACATGTATCTCTGTACAACATGTTTTGTGTCCACAGCCCTGCCCCAGCCTGTACACTGTACATGGTAGTACTAGACATGTATCTCTGTACAACATGTTCTGTGTCCACAGCCTTGCCCCAGCCTGTACACTGTACATGGTAGTACTAGACATGTATCTCTGTACAACATGTTCTGTGTCCACAGCCCTGCCCCAGCCTGTACACTGTACATGGTAGTACTAGACATGTATCTCTGTACAACATGTTCTGTGTCCACAGCCCTGCCCCAGCCTGGACACTGTACATGGTAGTACTAGACATGTATCTCTGTACAACATGTTCTGTGTCCACAGCCTTGCCCCAGCCTGGACACTGTACATGGTAGTACTAGACATGTATCTCTGTACAACATGTTCTGTGTCCACAGCCTTGCCCCAGCCTGGACACTGTACATGGTAGTACTAGACATGTATCTCTGTACAACATGTTCTGTGTCCACAGCCTTGCCCCAGCCTGTACACTGTACATGGTAGTACTAGACATGTATCTCTGTACAACATGTTCTGTGTCCACAGCCCTGCCCCAGCCTGGACACTGTACATGGTAGTACTAGACATGTATCTCTGTACAACATGTTCTGTGTCCACAGCCTTGCCCCAGCCTGGACACTGTACATGGTAGTACTAGACATGTATCTCTGTACAACATGTTCTGTGTCCACAGCCCTGCCCCAGCCTGGACACTGTACATGGTAGTACTAGACATGTATCTCTGTACAACATGTTCTGTGTCCACAGCCTTGCCCCAGCCTGGACACTGTACATGGTAGTACTAGACATGTATCTCTGTACAACATGTTCTGTCTATATCTCTGTACAACATGTTCTGTGTCCACAGCCTTGCCCCAGCCTGGACACTGTACATGGTAGTACTAGACATGTATCTCTGTACAACATGTTCTGTGTTCACAGCCCTGCCCCAGCCTGGACACTGTACATGGTAGTACTAGACATGTATCTCTGTACAACATGTTCTGTGTCACAGCCTTGCCCCAGCCTGTACACTGTACATGGTAGTACTAGACATGTATCTCTGTACAACATGTTCTGTGTCACAGCCTTGCCCCAGCCTGTACACTGTACATGGTAGTACTAGACATGTATCTCTGTACAACATGTTCTGTGTCCACAGCCCTGCCCCAGCCTGGACACTGTACATGGTAGTACTAGACATGTAGCACTGTACAACATGTTCTGTGTCCACAGCCCTGCCCCAGCCTGGACACTGTACATGGTAGTACTAGACATGTATCTCTGTACAACATGTTCTGTGTCCACAGCCCTGCCCCAGCCTGTACACTGTACATGGTAGTACTAGACATGTATCTCTGTACAACATGTTCTGTGTCCCCAGCCTGGACACTGTACATGGTAGTACTAGACATGTATCTCTGTACAACATGTTCTGTGTCCACAGCCTTGCCCCAGCCTGGACACTGTACATGGTAGTACTAGACATGTATCTCTGTACAACATGTTCTGTGTCCACAGCCTTGCCTCAGCCTGTACACTGCGCTGTGCGGAGTTGGCTTGACTCGTGCGTGTTGACAGCGTCTGGGGATGAAGAGGATCACACAGACGAGGCGGACAAGCTCCGGCCGGGCGATTGTCAAGGTGGGTTCATTGCCTGATAGATATTTTGGTTGACAAGTTCCGCAAAAAAAAATCACCGATATTTTGAAAGTTGAAACTGTTTGAACGGGTTTTAAGTGAAGTTAAATAAGGTGCACACATGGAAATTATTGATACTAGGTCCGTGTAGCGTGTTTACGCCTTTTTTGACCGAGGTTGTATGTGATACATTGAACATATCTGTACACCTTATTCCAACACTGTCAGGTAAGGGGTGTTTCCACCAGATACTTACGGACACAGAATCAGCCCCAGTCTGACAATCTTGGTGCATCATCTTCTTCACTGTTCTCATATTTTGTCATTGTTCTAGCTTCACTCTCCTTTTTTCTGACAGTTTTCTCCGCCTATATCTGTCCTCCCACCATCTTCCCAACTCAACTGCCTCCATTTTTCTCCTCTTGCTTCCATATCCTGTATTATTTACACTGCCATCTGTCCTGTGGTCTTCCTACTCGTCTCTTCCTATCAGTTGTCTCAAATTATTGTCTTGGTATGCTGCTCTTGTCATTCATTCTCTTTAGAAGGACGAGTACTCATGGCTGTACCTTGAACCTGTAGGTAGTGCCGGTCCTTGAACCTTACGTAGCACCATATGGGCTAGCTCGGTAAGGAACTCAGTGTTCTTACGTAGCACCGTATGGGCTAGCTCGGTAAGGAACTTAGTGTTCTTACGTAGCACCATATGGGCTAGCTCGGTAAGGAACTCAGTGTTCTTACGTAGCACCGTATGGGCTAGCTCGGTAAGGAACTTAGTGTTCTTACGTAGCACCGTATGGGCTAGCTCGGTAAGGAACTCAGTGTTCTTACGTAGCACCGTATGGGCTAGCTCGGTAAGGAACTAAGTGTTCTTACGTAGCACCGTATGGGCTAGCTCCGTAAGGAACTCAGTGTTCTTACGTAGCACCGTATGGGTTAGCTCGGTAAGGAACTAAGTGTTCTTACGTAGCACCGTACGGGCTAGCTCGGTAAGGAACTAAGTGTTCTTACGTAGCACCGTATGGGCTAGCTCAGTAAGGAACTAAGTGTTCTTATGTAGCACCGTATGGGTTAGCTCGGTAAGGAACTGAGTGTTCTTACGTAGCACCCCATGGGCTAGCTCGGTAAGGAACTGAGTGTTCTTACGTAGCACCCCATGGGCTAGCTCGGTAAGGAACTGAGTGTTCTTACGTAGCACCCCATGGGCTAGCTCGGTAAGGAACTGAGTGTTCTTACGTAGCACCCCATGGGCTAGCTCGGTAAGGAACTAAGTGTTCTTACGTAGCACCCCATGGGCTAGCTCGGTAAGGAACTGAGTGTTCTTACGTAGCACCCCATGGGCTAGCTCGGTAAGGAACTAAGTGTTCTTACGTAGCACCGTATGGGCTAGCTCGGTAAGGAACTAAGTGTTCTTACGTAGCACCGTATGGGCTAGCTCGGTAAGGAACTAAGTGTTCTTACGTAGCACCGTACGGGCTAGCTCGGTAAGGAACTGAGTGTTCTTACGTAGCACCGTATGGGCTAGCTCAGTAAGAAACTTAGTGTTCTTACGTAGCACCGTATGGGCTAGCTCGGTAAGGAACTGAGTGTTCTTACGTAGCACCGTATGGGCTAGCTCGGTAAGGAACTAAGTGTTCTTACGTAGCACCGTATGGGCTAGCTCGGTAAGGAACTAAGTGTTCTTACGTAGCACCGTTTGGGCTAGCTCGGTAAGGAACTAAGTGTTCTTACGTAGCACCGTTTGGGCTAGCTCGGTATAGAACTAAGTGTTCTTACGTAGCACCGTATGGGCTAGCTCGGTAAGGAACTAAGTGTTCTTACGTAGCACCGTATGGGCTAGCTCGGTAAGGAACTAAGTGTTCTTACGTAGCACCGTATGGGCTAGCTCGGTAAGGAACTAAGTGTTCTTACGTAGCACCGTTTGGGCTAGCTCGGTAAGGAACTAAGTGTTCTTACGTAGCACCGTTTGGGCTAGCTCGGTAAGGAACTAAGTGTTCTTACGTAGCACCGTTTGGGCTAGCTCGGTAAGGAACTTAGTGTTCTTACGTAGCACCGTATGGGCTAGCTCGGTAAGGAACTAAGTGTTCTTACGTAGCACCGTTTGGGCTAGCTCGGTATAGAACTAAGTGTTCTTACGTAGCACCGTATGGGCTAGCTCGGTAAGGAACTAAGTGTTCTTACGTAGCACCGTTTGGGCTAGCTCGGTATAGAACTAAGTGTTCTTACGTAGCACCGTATGGGCTAGCTCGGTAAGGAACTAAGTGTTCTTAAGTAGCACCGTATGGGCTAGCTCGGTAAGGAACAGCAGTGTTCTTACGTAGCACCGTATGGGCTAGCTCGGTAAGGAACTAAGTGTTCTTACGTAGCACCGTATGGGCTAGCTCGGTAAGGAACTAAGTGTTCTTACGTAGCACCGTATGGGCTAGCTCGGTAAGGAACTAAGTGTCAGGTTTGGAGTGGCGAGGTCGTTGTCCCAGGTAGTATTCGATTGCGGATAGGCCTTGGGTGATTGGTATATTCGTCTACAAAGATGTTACATCAATTGTGGCTATGGTGTTCTCCAGTAGGGGGGTGTCTGCGTAGCTTGCCGAGAAAGTCGAAAGTGTCGCGTATATGTGATTCAAGGCGTGTGACGAATGGTTGAAGATGGGTGTCCACAATGCAGAAATGCGTTCCGTGGGGGAGTTGAAGCTTGAAACAATGGGTGGGCCAGGGTTGCCGGCTTATGGATTTTGGGAAGAAGGTAAAAAGTGGGGGTCCGAATAGGTTGAGGAATCAAGAGTATTAAGGGTGGCTGCGTTAAATCCCTGTGACTTGCCATGTTAATTAAGGAAGTCGGGGATTTTTTGTCGGTGGAAGTTTGTGAGATCGGCTTTGAGGGGTCTGTAAGTGGTTTGGTCTGAAAGCTGTCGATCCGCCTCCGCAAGGTAAGCCTCAATATCCTGCACTACCACACATGATCCCTTGTCGGCAGGAAGAATTATGATAATATAAGTAAAAAAAATTTTCGGACAAACACGGTTAAAAACATTCACGCACTACTCACCGCGTTATATTTCGGCAACATCCGTCGCGAGGCAACTGAGGTACGTCTTGAAACACGCTAGTGGCGCCCTTCCACCCTGTCGACCTCGTCGGAAACTACCGACCTGCGCATGGCCACACTGGGTCGAAATACGTCATAACCGCCGCCTCTTTCAACTTCCTTTTCGACGTGTTTTCTTCCTTGAGTACTATTTTAACTTCTTGCCAAATAATATCAATTAGTCTTGCAATCAAATAAATGATCCCTAAGCTTGCTAGCCGCCCTGGTTTTACCAGATATGTTCCTTAACACGCACAGAAGTTGATCTTTAGTCTCGCCCACATACATAGCATCACACTCACACGGAATAACATCTGCGCATTATCAGGTAGTTTCACCCTTGTCGGTTGGCTACGCAATGTGTCACCACATTTCAAGAGTTATGATATCGTGGTTGCTTTCAAGGGATCGGAGGGCCTTCCGTTCTTCCAAAGTGAGGTTAGGTGTATTCGGCAAGTTTTCAGAAAAATTTAGGTTAGAGACTTGGGCCAGGAGATGATTACTAAAAAGTTCCAGCGGGTGATCCGGAGGAAGAGGTTTAGGCTCAAACTTGTACTTGACCTTAGACCTGCTAATGGCTTGATGGATGGTCTGGGTGTCGTCCTGTGTGAAAGGTTGTTCAGAAAATTGGAGTTTGAGCTTCCAATTACGAGTAAATGCGCCAAGTCCTTGACAAGTTTATAATGATCAAATTTTGGCTTAGGAACTAAGAAAAGGTCTTTGGCAAGGACCTTTTGTTCTCCAGTTGAAAGATTGTAAGATGAGAGATTGCGCACTGATCTAACTAGTGTTGGCAATTTTCAGAAAATTTTGATTTGTTGAAAATTTCATGAAAGTTTTTATAAAAATTTTCGTGAAAATTAAAAAAAAAAAAATATTTAGTGTTAAATCATATAACTTGATGTTTGTACTTTAAAAATGGGTTTTATATTAAACTTAAACTTACTGGTAATGTGTCTGTATTGAAAAGCAACTCAGACACTTGTTGATTATCGTTACTAAAATAGCCTAGGCCTACTTATTGTAATTAGGCCCGCTATTTCAATACTGTAATAACTATTTATTTGTCGAGTAGCTTGTTTTCACCATTGGCAACCTCCCTTCAGTATCTTCCTTGAAATCAACCAAATCGCTTACTTACAACAAATTGCTTTGTTATCTTCAACAGATTTTATTGTTATTTGTTGATTGTAATACTGGCCCTTAATTAGAAGGTATTCAAAGACATTTTATTTGAAATGAACTTTATTTTTCTGGCAGGCAACAAGATGCATTTTTGCTTTGAATGGACATTTAAATGGGTATTCACTATTCAGTACCACAATTCCACATGCTTTTCTTTGGTATCTAATGCTATCAGATGATGTAAGATGACCAACCACCAACATGAAAATATGCACCGAGGCCCAGACCTACCCAATCAAGAACAATACTTGCCTCGACATAGGCTTAGGCCTACTTGGGCTCTAAATGAACAACCTTCTGGGCATAAAACACCCCTACAACTGCAACACCAAGGCCCAGGCCTATGCTTAGGGCAGATGGATGGCATTCAAAAGGAATCTTGGACCAGGACCAGTCCCATTTGGTCTCAAAATGGTCGAACACCTAGGCCTATGTCTGGGCCAAAACAGCATCATGAACTAGGCAAACCGAGCAGTAGGCCTAGGCCTACCCAACACGGAACTGTAACCAAAGGTCTAAGCTTACAAGGTGTAGAACTGGATAGGCCTGACCCTACCAGGGCGCATAGTGAAAGACCAGCTGATCATAGGCCTTCGACTTGTGTAAATTCAGCTTTACCTAGGCACCGTTCTAGGCCTATAGAGGCACAAGAACTCCAAGAACTCCAAGTACAAAAAGGGAAACATAGACTATCTGAACAAGACCTGCATCCAAGGGGGCCTATAGTGACCATCCTAGCCGACAGTCATGGAAGGGGCTGCCAAAGAATTCTCCAGTCTGTGCTGACGCCAGAATATAAAGTCATCTCGACATTTAAACCTAATGCGGGGATGATAAATATTGTTGGACACTCGAGAACAAATTTAAGCAGCCAAAATGAGACATTGATAATCATGGCAGGGACGAACGATGCGGAGAAACTAACAAACTGGCCTGCTAAGGAAACACAGAAAGCTCAAATTCATGAAACTATTGCCTACCCTCTAATGGAGGCAGTGAAAACTTACACCGATCAAGGTTCCAAAGTAATCATCACATCCATTCCAATCAGGCATGACAATCCCAAAATAAACCCTTTGATACATCAAATTAATAAATCTGTGGAAACAGCCGTAGCTAACTATGGAAACGTATCGTACCTCGATTTGAGCAGCCTAAATATGCAAAGGAACGATTACACTACGCATGGCTTACACTTGAATCAAAAGGGTAAAAAGAAACTGTGTCAGGGTATTGCGCAGGTAATAAATAAGAAGGGTGTAAATAAAATCTCACAGGAATCCATGGAGGTTCAAGAATCAAACGATAGGCCTAGTATCGATAACCTCCTATCACTTACAGAAGACGACAAAAAAATTCTTCGAAATAGGCCAGTGCAAATCATGAGGCCGGAAATCATATACACAACAGGAAGGAAGGTCCAGCACCCATGCCAGCCAGAGGATATGGCCCAGCACTCATGCCAGACAGAGGATGTGGCCCAGCACCCATGCCAGACAGAGGATGTGGCCCAGCACCCATGCCAGACAGAGGATGTGGCCCAGCACCCATGCCAGACAGAGGATATGGTCCAGCACCCATGCCAGCCAGAGGATGTAGCCCAGCACCCATGCCAGCCAGAGGAAGTGGCCCAGCACCCATGCCAGCCAGAGGATGTAGCCCAGCACCCATGCCAGACAGAGGATATGATCCAGCACCCATGCCAGCCAGAGGATGTGGCCCAGCACCCATGCCAGCCAGGGGATGTGGCCCAGCACCCTTGCCAGCCAGAGGATGTGGCCCAGCACCCATGCCAGCCAGAGGATGTGGCCCAGCACCCATGCCAGACAGAGGATGTGGCCCAACACCCATGCCAGCCAGAGGATGTGGCCCAGCACCCATGCCAGCCAGAATATGTGGCCCTGCACCCATGCCAGACAGAGGATATGGTCCAGCACCCATGCCAGCCAGGGGATGTGGCCCAGCACCCTTGCCAGCCAGAGGATGTGGCCCAGCACCCATGCCAGCCAGAGGATGTGGCCCAGCACCCATGCCAGACAGAGGATGTGGCCCAACACCCATGCCAGACAGGGGATGTGGCCCAGGACCCATGCCAGCCAGAGGATGTGGCCCAGCACCCATGCCAGACAGAGGATGTGGCCCAGCACCCATGCCAGACAGAGGATGTGGCCCAACACCCATGCCAGACAGGGGATGTGGCCCAGGACCCATGCCAGCCAGAGGATGTGGCCCAGCACCCATGCCAGACAGAGGATGTGGCCCACCAAGAAACACAATTAAAGGAAACTCTAGGACTAAAGGACATTTTTACTATGCTCACAAAGCAGGCTAGTAATAACATTGTCCATTTTGATAACGAAATTCTTACAATTTCAAATTTTTACCAAGACCCGCCAATCTCCCACCCACCATAGTTCTAAAAAAAAAAGTCAAATGCCCTACCCCATCAACAAAAAACAAATTTTTCCAAGGGCGAACAGACCATACTTCCCACATAACTCAAACCAAAAATCGAAACCAAAATCGGATAGGCCCTATTTTGACACAGAACACAGAACCACGGAATGAGAATATTCTGGTGGCCCACCAAAATATCAGAAGCCTCAGACACAATGCTCTAGAACTCAATATCTTTCTTGATGAACAAAACAACACAGGTCAGACCATTGACATTTTATGCCTTAGCGAACATCATATGAAGGAAGACGAAGTCATAAACATTCAAAATTATCAATTAATCTCCACATTTAACAGAAAAACATTTGCAATGGGTGGAGTGTCAATAATGGTGATCGAAAAATGGATGAATAATGTAACAAATAGACTAGATATTTCTGATAGTGAGGAAAAACACTTCGAATTTGCAGCAATTGAGTTGTTCCCAGAAGGACTAAAAAAAAATCAAAAACAATCGGGCATTATTATAATGTGTGTTTATCGGTCACCACTAGGTAATGTAGATATTTTCTTCAATAAACTAGAACTTATCCTAACAAAAATTATCCATAGCAATAAAAAAAAGCTTATACTTACTGGCGATTTCAACATCAATCTCTTAATCAAGGATAATGTTAACAGTATGAGATTTACCAACTTACTAGACTCTCTCAACCTTAAATACTTAATAACAATACCTACTAGGGTAGATAAATATCACAACTCATCATCACTAATAGACAATATTATAACAAATATAGAACTTAATAATAATACAAATTATACCAACATAATTGACAATGGTTTATCAGACCATCATGCTATCATAGCTAAAATACCCTTAAAGACAGTTACTTCTCTGCTAGGTAAGAAAACAATCAGGAAAAGGATAATCAATGATAAACACACTAAGCAATTTATTCCTACACTTGGAAAAACTGATTGGTCATCTGTATATGAAGCAAAAACCCCTAATGAACAGTTTAATACATTCCATACACTTTTTTATGTTCCCTTTAAAGATAATTTTCCCATCAGGAACATTAAACTAAACAACAAGTATAAAAAACAGTCGTGGATAACAAGTGGTATAAAAATATCAAGTAAAAATAAACTATGTCTATATAGGTTATCACAACACTTTAGCAATTGTCAATTCATTAAAGATAGGTATGAATTATACAAAAAAATACTTAAAACTTTAGTAATAAATGCCAAGATAATGGAGATAACTGCTGAAATTAACAATACTGATAACAAGTCAAAAACTGTATGGAAGGTAATCAACAGACAAATAAAAAAGACTCAGAAGTCACGTGAAAACATTGAACTCGAAACTGACCAACCACAAAATGTAACATCCAACCCGAAAGAAATTGCTAGTACCTTTAATCACTACTTTTGTAATATTGCTCACAATCTTACAAGTAAGCTTATTAAACATAACAACAGCCACAGAGAGCACCTAATCAAATCAAAAGAAGTAAAAAGTTCATTGTTCTTAACACCAACTTCCGAGACCGAGATATTGAACATAGTTAAAAAATTAAAAAATAAAACCTCATGTGGGCTAGACGAAATACCAATGACTCTGGTAAAAAAATGCATCCATTACATTGCTACACCATTATGCTTTATTTTTAACAATTGCATTGAATCTGGAATCTTTCCTGAAAAATTAAAAATAGCTAAAGTAGTTCCACTTCACAAAAAAGGAAAAAAGTCATCAGTGGAAAACTACAGACCAGTATCTATTTTACCGTCATTTTCCAAGATACTGGAATCAATACTAAACACACGTATAGTAACATTTCTAGAAAAAAATAATATCATTTCTGAATGTCAGAATGGTTTCAGAGCGAATAGATCTACTTACAACACCGTGGAACGTTTTCTTAAAACTATAGTTAATTGTATTGAAACAGGAACTCCGGTAGCCGGAATTTTCTGCGATCTCAGTAAAGCTTTCGACTGCATGAACCACAGAATCTTACTAGACAAATGTAGTTACTATGGAATCCGAGGTACTCCACTAGCTCTACTTAAGTCCTACCTTGCAGACAGGCAACAAAAAGTTGAGATAATTCACACCAATGATAATGGAACTGAACTAAAGTTTCTTTCCGATAATGAGCGTATCTCGGTAGGGGTCCCTCAAGGTTCAATCCTAGGACCACTATTCTTTTTAATATTTATCAACGACTTTCCTCTTAACATACTGGACTCTGAACTATTTGCCGATGATGCAAACTTGATAGCTAAAGCCAACGGCAACTTAACTTTAAAACAAGAAGGCGAGCTTAAAATTGCAAAAGCTACCAATTGGTTCAACGACAATGAGCTCATATTAAACGAAGCCAAGTCTGCGCTAGTTGAATTTCTGAAAGACCCACAAGAGGAGTTAAAAACCCTATTAAACAAAACCAACAACACCTCCATAAAAAAAGAACCTTCAGCAAATTTTTTGGGGCTACTAATAGATGCAAAACTTAAATGGCATGATCACATAAACCGGTTAACTAAAAAACTAAATTCAGGTTACTTCGCAATTAAGTCAATTAAGTCCATAGCAAACAATGCAACAGCTAAAATTGTTTATTTTGCCAACTTTGAGGCACACATCCGATACGGGATCGAATTTTGGGGCAATTCTTCCAGTTGCAAAAAAATATTTACAATTCAAAAGAAAGTTATAAGGTCAATGCTAAACAAGTCCCAAAGGACCCATTGTAAACCTCTATTCAGGAAATTAAATATATTAACACTCTACAGCCTTTTCATTTTGCAGGTAATCTTAAAAGTAAAGACAAATTTTAATACATTGCAGAAAAACAAGGATTTACACAACTATAACACACGAGTAAATAATAACATTCATATAAATTACTTTTCTAAATTATCAACACAAACAAACTCAAATTTTACACATATAAAACTATTTAACAAACTGCCGGCTAAGATAAAAGAAATGCACTCATTAGCTAATTTTAAGTACTCCATAAAAAAGTTTCTATTATCCAAAGCTTATTACTCAGTAAAGGAATACATTGAGGACAATATCATCTTGTAATTCTAGCCCTTGGTGACAACCAGTATTGTACAGTAAAGTAAATTAATTTAATTCTATGTGTAATTAATAATATGTAACTTACTTTTGTATGTTCTGTTCTGAACATGTATGTTCTGACAATATTATGTAAATTCATATAATTCAAATTCATTTAATTATTAGTTACTATAAGCCCTGTATTGACTATCATCGAGTCTAACTTACCTGGGAATGATATACTTTTATGTTATATTTATATTGTCCTATTCTTAGTCGTAAGCTACATTGTACTAACAACATGTCTTACTGACATGGGAGCCAAATTTCCAAATACCCTTATCACAAAAATCTCTATGATTCAATGATTCAATGGGTCAATATTGTTACAGCTATGTAATGAAATGTACTACTGTCTACAAATGGAAATAAAACCTTACTTACTTACTTACTTACTTACTTACAACCTAAATCATATTAGCAATAAAAATTATTTGAAAATTTTCTGAAAGTCTCTTGAACATTTTCTGAAAAATTTTCAATTTGCCAACACTAGATCTAACGCTGTTTTCACTGGGTATCTCGATCGTCGGTTTAGGAACTGGCATCTGTTTAGGGAGCCTGGGTACGATAGGCTCAGGTTTAGCAAGGCCTATGAGGTCGGCAATATTAGGCCTAATGGTCAGTGCACAATAGCCCGGGAAGGAGCTCTGGTAACGGTAACAGGAAGCCAATGTTGGGTAGGAATTCCTTTTTAAAACTAAGGAACGGTATAGTTTCTTTACTCCACCCAGGAACTATGGAACGCCATAGTTCCATTTTTCTAGGAACTGTAACTTATTTTCATAAGTTCTTTTTATTTTTACTTGACTGTACAAGCATGAAGGACGAAAGCGCCAAAACACAAGATGACAGAAACGAGAAATCTAAAACAACTTTTTTTGAAATATTTCATTCTTGTCTACCCATCCCAACCCTCCACCTGCTACGCCACCCCCGCGTGGGGTCTCCAATTAGTCGCACACCGGCGCAAGTTGAAGACCCAAAACCGGTGACTAATCCCAAATCGCTCGTGCGGAATAAGCGTGTCATGTCACTTATAACTGACCAACCGTCCGACCCCTCCTACACAGGTGTGATTTTCAATACAATATCCTCATTTTGATACCTACAAACCTCAACCATGTTTTAGGCGTTATTTGCGAACTCTTGGCATTGAATGTAATTTAAAAAATGTAATTAAATTAATTATAATAGTTATTAATAATTAATATAAACTGTAATGCATTAAGAATTAAGAATATAAAATAACCTTTTACTTTTAGTCAATGTTCTTGGTGTAGGCCTAATACATAAACCCGGATAATAACCATTGAGTCAATGGTTAGTATCCCGCTTGGCAATATCCAAAGAAAAATGGTTGTTTGCAGAAAGTAACTATTTAGGAACTTAGTTCCATTTTGAAAGGAACTAAGGAACGCCCCAGTTCCTTTTTATTTAGAGGAACTTGGAACTGGAAAGAGTTCCTTTTTCCTTACGTGGAACTGGAACTGGAACTAGGTCCATTTTTTAAGGAACTTACCCAACACTGCAGGAAGCTCCCTCCACCATAATTTCTATAAGCAGCGGCGCGGTATTAGGCCTAGGCTAAAGGCCTGTAGGAAGTGTAAAGTTGTGCTTTAGATAAAACTTGGTGAGGCTGGAAAGTTTCTTCATATGGTTTGCTGAATTATATAATAATGCATTGTAGGCCTGAAGAATAATGTCGTTAACGGTGCCATATAAGTGTGGGTGCCTCCGCAAAGTAACTTTAATGTTAGAATTTAGAAAAGACTTACTTGGTGTGTTCTGTCGCAAGGCCGCTGTAATGGGATATGGAAACTGCTTGACCGAGTGACTCGTGGATGGCCCTAGGTCAACTGCCTCTCCCTCTCATGCAATGTGTTTTCTCTAGGCTTAGTGCTCCATTGGCTCTGAGGGTTTCAGTATATCCAGCTCTTTCTTGAAGTCAGCCCACGGGCATGATGAGATAAACTCAGCACCCTCAAAGCTACGGAACATAGCTTGTTCTCTAGGCTTAGTGCTCCATTGGCTCTATCTATCTGTACTACATGATCCCTCAGACACAGCCTTTCATCATCTCCTCCTCTTACCATGTTGTGTTCCACACTACTCTTCTGCTATCTGTACTACATGATCCCTCAGACACAGCCATTCATCTTCTACTTCCATCATATCCTCCTCCTGACATAACCAGCTTTTGCCTTCCTTTCGTATATTTTCTGTAGCGTTTTTTCTTGTAATTTTCACAGCTCAATTTTCTTACGTGTAAAGGCCCGTCTACATCCACTTAGCGTACGTAACTTCCAGAAATTAGCGAGTTGGCCATATGAATTTACATGTAAATGCTCGTGTACATCCGCTTTGCGTACGCGTGAAAATTATAGAAATTACGTTAGCCGTTGCCATCGAATGTTGATAATTTTCTTAAGTAAACGTAAACCAATCAGAGCTCACGAATTTCCCACCAATAGGGACGAACTTGCAACTGACTTCACAGTAGAACTACAACAATGTTACAAATGAATCGATCTGATTGACAAACAACGAGCTGTCAAAATAAAAAAATTGCAACATTATGAAGAAAACGCAAACTTTCAAGAAGCCTATATTTATTATTTTTTGAAGTACCTTTGCCATTATTTTTTATTAAATTCAATTCAATAATGGATGAAAATGTAGAAGTTATGGGCTTATTAAAAGTGAGTAGTCCATTGCTGTTTTATTTCTCTATGATAGAAATGTTGTGATGTGGTTTGGTTTGACACTTCGATAAAGAAACAATGTAAGCTGTTAGTTTGTTTGCATGTGCCAATTAACCAAATTCTAGAAATTGGAAAAAGTTGGAGTTGAATCAACTTTTCGCGTCGTGAAACGTGCGTTAATTTTTCTAATTTCAATGTGCATGGTTAAATGGAAATTCAATATGGCCAACTCGCTAATTTCTGGAAGTTACGTACGCTAAGTGAATGTAGACGGGCCTTTACCCTTGGTTGTGGCTTACTTTTTCTCTCGAGTGGAGTTTGTTCGTTTATGAAAGCAGCTAATAATCGGTGGTCACTGTCTAGGGCAATATATGGAACACTCGTGTATCTCTAACTAGCTTCTTACCCTGGCTGCAAGTTATTAGGCCTATATAGTCTTTGACTGTTTCTTGTGATCTTCATTTGTTTCTCCTTTTCAAAAAGTGTGTACCATGTAGTAAGTCTGAGTCCGACACACATATTCAGTAGGTTGGTCCCCATCATTATCTCTCATCCCATACCCCCCCCAATAATAATAATAAACAATAATTTAATAATAATAATAACGGGTGGCTATTGAGATTAAGTCTTTATTTTAAGTCTATCTACCAAAATTAAAATTAGTTCACAAGTAAATTAGCCCTAGAACACTGTTCATGCTATTTTTTAGGATCCCTTTAAATGTCAAAATTACTGTTTGCGATAGTCCACTCATTATGCTCAAAGTCCTGTCGATGTCGTGTCGTCACTTCACGTTTTATCTGTTTCCAGGTATTTGCGGCAGAATAGTCGACCTAGAAACGGGCGGCTCGGATTTCCCCAAAGCTTCCCCTGTGAAACGTGTGGCCAGGTTCGCGGGCCGTGAGGAGGTCAGAGTGGACCGTCGTACCACCCAGGACAGGGAGGAAAGAGTTCCGAGCATCGGGGGGAAGGTTGTGGAGCTGGACGCCCCGACCTTGCGTCGTACCACCCAGGACAGGGAGGAAGGAGTTCCGAGCATCAGGGGGGAGGTTGTGGAGCTGGACGCCCCGACCTTCCGTCGTACCACCCAGGACAGGGAGGAAGGAGTTCCGAGCATCGGGGGGGAGGTTGTGGAGCTGGACGCCCCGACCTTCCGTCGTACCACCCAGGACAGGGAGGAAGTAGTTCCGAGCATCGGGGGGGAGGTTGTGGAGCTGGACGCCCCGACCTTCCGTCGTACCACCCAGGACAGGGAGGAAGGAGCTCCGAGCATCAGGGGGGAGGTTGTGGAGCTGGACTCTTTGTCGGCCCCCGGCCCCGCGGTGCGACGTCACTACCTGGACCGGTTCAACGTCCAGTACTTCCGCAGGCTCGGCATGGAGTGGAAGCCCGACGTCAATGCGCTACGGAGGGAGGCCAAGGGAGAAGAGGGGCCTCTGGCGATGGAGATAGTGTCTTCGGGATCGTCCGCATGTTGGGACGTACGGCAGAGCGAGAAGAAGCCCGACGTCAACGCGCTACGGAGGGAGGCCAAGGGAAGAGAGGGGCCATTGGCGATGAAGATAGTGTCGTCGGGATCGTCCGCATGTTCGGACGTACGGCAGAGCGAGAAGAAGCCGGGCAGTCGACGCCATGGCGCGTGCAATAATCGCAAGACGAGCCGTCGTAGACGAACAAGTGTGAAAAGAGTAGCGCAAGAATTGACCAACGTCGGCGGTAAAAGTATGCGTGTAGTGGACGGTAACACTCGCACCACGAGAAGGAGAGACGTGAGCACAGACTGTGTAACGTCCGCATGTTCGGACGTAAGGCAGAGCGAGAATAAGCCCGACGTCAACGCGCTACGGAGGGAGGCCAAGGGAGAAGAGGGGCCTCTGGCGATGGAGATAGTGTCTTCGGGATCGTTCGCATGTTGGGACGTACGGCAGAGCGAGAAGAAGCCCGACGTCAACGCGCTACGGAGGGAGGCCAAGGGAGAAGAGGGGCCTCTGGCGATGGAGATAGTGTCTTCGGAATCGTCCGCATGTTCGGAC
The DNA here is from genome assembly GCA_945910005.1 of Isoperla grammatica. Taxonomy (NCBI): domain Eukaryota; kingdom Metazoa; phylum Arthropoda; class Insecta; order Plecoptera; family Perlodidae; genus Isoperla; species Isoperla grammatica. The sequence goes on from OX246737.1 coordinate 103,456,687, forward strand.
ATACGGCAGAGCGAGAAGAAGCCGGGCAGTCGACGCCATGGCGCGTGCAATAATCGCAAGACGAGCCGTCGTAGACGAACAAGTGTGAAAAGAGTAGCGCAAGAATTGACCAACGTCGGCGGTAAAAGTATGCGTGTAGTGGACGGTAACACTCGCACCACGAGAAGGAGAGACGTGAGCACAGACTGTGTAACGTCCGCATGTTCGGACGTAAGGCAGAGCGAGAATAAGCCCGACGTCAACGCGCTACGGAGGGAGGCCAAGGGAGAAGAGGGGCCTCTGGCGATGGAGATAGTGTCTTCGGGATCGTTCGCATGTTGGGACGTACGGCAGAGCGAGAAGAAGCCCGACGTCAACGCGCTACGGAGGGAGGCCAAGGGAGAAGAGGGGCCTCTGGCGATGGAGATAGTGTCTTCGGGATCGTCCGCATGTTCGGACGTAAGGCAGAGCGAGAAGAAGCCCGACGTCAACGCGCTACGGAGGGAGGCCAAGGGAGAAGAGGGGCCTCTGGCGATGGAGATAGTGTCTTCGGGATCGTCCGCATGTTCGGACGTACGGCAGAGCGAGAAGAAGCCGGGCAGTCGACGCCATGGCGCGTGCAATAATCGCAAGACGAGCCGTCGTAGACGAACAAGTGTGAAAAGAGTAGCGCAAGAATTGACCAACGTCGGGGGTAAAAGTATGCGTGTAGTGGACGGTAACACTCGCACCACGAGAAGGAGAGACGTGAGCACAGACTGTGTAACGTGGAGACCTGAGCCTGCCGATGTCGTGTTGGCAATCTCCTCCGATGACGATGGCAGTGACTTGTTCTTTGCTAAAAGCATGACGAGGAAGCCTGTCGATCTGCATTCCGTTGTTGGCAGAAAGTTGTTGGCAGCAACTGTGTTGCCGGGACAAATTGGCGTCATTTCTGACGAGATCCTCTTTAATAAATCCGAACCCACGCGAGATGCCAAACGGAAAAGTGTAGAGATAATTGAAGAGAGCAATGTAACTAAAGATCCAAGTGGAACTAAGTGGGAAAATGAATGTCTGGAATTCAAAATAGTTTCTGATTCGGATAGCGAGTCTAATTATTGGTGAGGTGATGTTAGTATGCCAAACGGCTGGAATAGTTGGGATTGGATCCAACAGTCCACCTCCAGGAGTTAGATTACAAACTTCATGGTTGAAAGTTGAGTTTGGAAAGGACAATACAATAATAGTGATGACATTGGGTCTGAAAAGTTCTAACCGGTTCCTCCATTTTGGAACTGGTTCGGAACCGTTTTTTGTGTGCTAAATCTATAGTAATTAACAATTAACATTCAGCAGGTCAAAAATGTGCCTAGAAAACATTCTTTGAACAATATCTTGCGAACCTTCAAATACAGTCAAACTTCCTTAAGACGTTTCTGAAGGGCCAGGAAAAAATAAACGTCGTAAACGTGAAAACGTCATTTTTTTATATATCTGCTCCCTTTGTCCAACAATGAAGTCGGGTAGGGGATAGCAAATTAATCCCATCATATTCTGGCCCCTAGGTACATCAAAGCCGGCTGGCCATGCCTGACGCTTCCCTCATGTTAACTTCTTCTGGCTCCTCCTCTTCACTTTCTTCTTCCTCTGCTCTTTCTACAAATTCTGTCCATACTTTTTTATCTTCCCACCATCGTTCATGATTGACCTCTTCCCAAGTTGCATTTCTTCTTTCCACGTCCATTGCTATCACTTCTTCCCACCTCAGTCTTGGTCTTCCCCTCTTTCTTATTCCCTGCTTCTTTCTCAAACTCAATTTTCGGGATCCTGTCTTCCTGCATTCTTTTCATGTGGCCAAACCACCGCAATCTTTCTTTTCCCAGCTTAAAGTTTAGACTCTCCACTCCAAGTTCCTTCCTTATCTTTGAGCTCCTTATCTTATCAATCTTGGTCACTCCTGCCACACTCCTTAGGAACTTCATTTCTGCTGCTTGTATTACTTTTTCTTCTTTCCCCCCAACTGGCCAGGTCACCGCTCCATACGTGAGTACTGGTACAAAATATGCTTTATATATTAACAATTTGCATTGCCTTGGTATCTCTTTTTTCCAAATCAGTTTCCTCACTAACTGGAAAAAATTTTCAGCAGTCCCCGTGCGTCTTCCAATCTCCTTGTCAATTTTACCATCAGATGAGATGATGCTCCCAAGATACTTGAAATCCTGAGTCTCTACTAGTTCTTCGCCTCGCTGTACAATCTTTGGCCTATCCGGTTTCCTCTTCTTATTCCCCATAACCATCACTTCGCTCTTAGCCATACTTATCTCTAATCCAAACTCTTGAGTCCCTTTATTCCACTTATCTACTCTTTGTTGTACTTCTTCCCGTGACTTTCCCCATATTAGAACATCATCAGCATAAATTAAGGTTCTAGATGCCTTCGGTCCGTCTGTCTCCACTTTCCTCAATATCTCGTCAAGTACTATATTAAAGAGCATCGGTGACAGCACACTTCCTTGTCTTAAACCTGTTTTGACTTCAAACCAATCCGTTCTGCCCTCCCTGGTTTCTACGCAACTCACACTCTTCATATACATGCTCTGCACTCTTTCCACCAGTTTTCTGTCAACCTTCTTTTTCCTTAGGCTTTCCCACACTCTCTCTCTGGGCATTCTATCATAGGCCCTTGTGAGGTCTAGGAAGACCATCCTTATCTCCTCACCATTTTCCCTTTCTCTTTCCATCATTTGACGTATTGAGAAAATCAGGTCCACCGTTGACCGGCCCCTTCTAAACCCATGTAATTTCTCCCTTAAGCTTTTCTCCACGTGTTCTTTCATTCTCTTCTCTAGCACTTTTTCATATAGTTTAGCACAATGGCAGAGTAGAGTTACACCTCTGTATAATTTCCACAAAGCTTTTTGTCCCCTTTCTTAAATACAGGTATGATAACACCCTTTTCCCAGTCCTCTGGAATCCTCTTATCTCTCCATGCTGCTGTTAACACTCTAATAATGCAGTATTCCCCCTCTTTTCCTGCTGCTTTGATCATGTCCACAACTACTTCATCAACTCCGGGTGCTTTCCCATTCTTCATCTCCTTTAGCGCCAGTTTGACCTCTGCTTCCGAGAGTTCGTCTTCTTTTTTCTTCCTCTCTTCTCCTTCATCTTCTTCCGCTGTAGCTAGCTCCTCACTGCCTTCTTCCTCACTTGTATGTGCTGTCCCTCCCTTCCTTGCATCTTCAACATTAAGCAAGTTCTCAAAGTAGTTTTTCCATAGTCTTATCTTCTCGTGTGGCTCGTTCGTGACCGTTCCATCTTCTTTCCGTAGGAAATGTGCCTCCTCAGTTCTTCCCTTTTTCTCTTTCACCATGTTATATAACACTTTCTTGTTTCCTTGGAAATCTTTCTGAAGTCTATCTCCAAACTCCTCCATGCTCTTCTCTTTTTCTCTCATCACTATTTGTTTTACACTGTACTTTGCCCTTATGTACTTCGTTACATTTTCCTCTGTATAGTTCCTGTTCTTCTCTCTCCATGCCCGCTTCTTATTCCCAACTGCTTCTTTTACTTTTTCATTCCACCATGGTGTTTCCTTCTCCTTTCTTTTCCCTGTTGCTCTTCCACATACTATCTCAGCACTGGCTACGAACACACTTTTAAATGCTTGCCATTCTTCTTCTATCCCTTTGATTTCTCCGTGTGGCACCCTATCTCGTATCCTTTGCCTAAAGATTTCTCTTTCCTCTTTTATCTGTAACTTCCACGTCTTTATTCGTTTCTTTTTTGTTCCTCTCTTTTTTGTGCAATCTTTACCTTCATATAGTTTGGCTACCAGCAGTCAATGGTCTAACAAGTTATTATATATTCACTCTATTTCTATTAGCATATACACGCGAGGAAAAGACTAGCATTCCAAACTCTATAAAAATGTAAAAGTACTTATTAGTACGTACAGAAGTAGTAAGTAGTTTGTAGTACGATTGATACGTAAGTGTTTAATGACAAACTCGACAACTTGGTCATAAATACTTTGTTCTCTTGTATAGCCTACATGTACACGTATTATGTATTACCATTCATGGTAGGTAATCCATCTTCTTTACAACGCCTCGTCGGTTCGGGTACGCATATAATTGCATATAACTGCATATTACTGTATATAGCAGACGCATATAGCTGCCGTTAAGTTTCAATTTTTAAATGCCGCTTTTCTTTCTCAAAACGTTATTGTATTATTGCAGAAACTGGTCATATATTCTTAATATTGTCTTCAATAGATGCTCATGAACTCTACCCTAAACTAAATCTAAAACTAACTCACTGAGTGTTTTGTTATTGACTTATCCTTTGACCGGTCCTTAGACTTCCTAGTTTTCTTGGCTTTAATAAACGGTGTTTATCTCCTACTGAGTCTAATACCTCCAAATAACGTGTCTATTTTTTGGTCTATAAGTGTTCCATTACACAACCAGGAACTCAACGAATTAACCCGATTGACCTCACGTGATTGTGTATGAGTTACTTTGGATTGTTATATCGTTACTAAAAACTGGAAGTAATAGCATAAATAAACACATTGCAATTTGGGGACTGTTGCAGACGAAAGACTGACCACCTTACCCTACAATTTACAAAGTAGGAAGATCATTGCGTGAACCATAAAGACCAGAAGACAGAACTTAAACTGAGTCGTCGTCGATCTGATCAATCATTGGTCGTAGGAAATAGTCGTTATAATATAGATTACTAACTAATACGACATTAAGTGAATACGAATATAAAATACTTATAATTAATATACTTACCTCTTGCATTACATATTATTTTCTTTGTATGTTAGGGACGTGCTCAACCGTTGGTTAAATGATGATAGATGATATCTGTCTTGCATTGCTTCATAATGTTGAATTCTCTTGAATTTGTTCCATGTAATTTGTGCTATTTGGATCGCTTTCAAAGGGTGGTAACATCACCTGAAAAAAATGATGTGTCGTACAACTATTCCCAATAATTAAATCCAGGTTCACAGAAAGAGCCTGAGAAATCATAATCTCAAAGTAATGGTGACTCTCTTGATAGCTCTTCGGATGCTTCTGGCTTTTAGTATCTATGGTAATTCACTAACACTAACAGTGATACTGCCAGCCTAACAATTCGCCTTTCAGGAAAAGTATATTGTTGATTCGATCAGAGTCGATATAGAAGTTTTCCCGGGAGAAACTTCTTTATCGACTCTGGTTCAATGTAATCCAACAAAAGATAGAGCTGGCAACACACACAGCAACACGGTGCAACCTGGGTGCAATGAGAGGCGATTAAGAAGTTAGTGAACTAAATCGACTTTCTCGAAGTCCGCCAATCCCCTAGCAGAATTTCGGTAAACACAGACTTGAGAGTTCGAAGAGTCCTCGCGAGGGGATTGTTAGACATTGTTGTAATCAGAGTCGATAAAGGATTCCTCTTTGGGGGAAAACTTTCTTTACCGACTCTGGTTCTATCCAACATAATTTTGACTATCTAGAACCTGTTAGTTACCTCTTGAACCCAAACTCGCCTCACGCTAACCACTTGGCTGTTATGACTTTCTTCTCCAGTTATTTATTTTTATAATTAACACAATGTTTTCTCCTAGTTTAACAAAATGTTATTTGCTCATAACTCTACTCACTACTGCATTGGTAACACTATAACGCATAGATATACTTCCCGACATTGTTTAATCTTGTGCAATGTGCGTTGCTAAGATTGTTATTTCCTATAGTGCTATCTACACGGCGTTTTCTACCTCTGGATGTACGATTTATACTAGTCTTACCATGACATGGGAAGCCATAAATGATCCATGTACGATTCATACTAGCCTTACCATGACATGGGTAGCAATAAATGATCCATGTACGATTCATACTAGCCTTACCATGACATGGGTAGCCATATTATGGTCACATAACTGATTTTGTTCGCTTTGTTGTAATTGAGAGTACACGGCAAAGTAGTTTAAAAAAAAAAATATATTAACTTCTTTATGAATTTTTGGCTTATTAGGACGAAACATGGAAACATGTTGTTTTTTATTCAAAATTCCAAATAATGTATTTAAAGTTGCGAAATAATGAATCTGTGGATTTCATGTGTGTTACTGCATATAAGGACGATTCAAACATGGAAACATGTTGTTTTTTATTCAAAATTCCAAATAATGTATTTAAAGTTGCGAAATAATGAATCTGTGGATTTCATGTGTGTTACTGCATATAATCACCGTATGAATAGATGACAGTTTGACAGGTATAATTTACGACCGCTTGCTTCCAACATTCTTCCATTGACCGCGCGGCCGCGTACCCTTGGCGAGCAAGGCAGTTCCGTGCAAGAACGGCACTGTAAACAGTAGGTGGAATACACTTTAGCAGCGTCTTAACAGTGTCTTATCTTAGGCAAATCCTAACGCTAAGACGTCCTAAGTTAGGCACTTTCGTGAATCCAGGCCCATATGTTTACCAATACAATTTCGCTATATGGATGAGACAAGAAGCAGCTCTTGTTTACTTTGAAATGTGGTTTGTAGGTTATAGATTTCGTCGTTGATCAAAACACAGGAAATAAACAAGTTTTGCACTGTCTCATGGGTTCGTTTCGCGAGCATCGCGGCTGAAGCTGCAAAGTAGCAATGCGATTGGTCGTCGTTGAGCCTCTGGCGCGTCTAAAGACCCGCCCGAAACGCTGTAGTATAGAACGGCAGCTTTATTTAGAGTACTTGTAATGAGTAGTCACCACTCACCACTACTCTACTAAAAGAAGAAGTTACCACACAGAGACTACCAAAGTAGATGGGAAACCTAGAAGAAGCCAAAGACTGCCAAAGAAGATGGGAAACATCAACATGAAGACCAAAGATGAAGCCAACAAAGAGGACAAGACACAAAATACAAGAAGACCAACACTAGAAAGCAAAATAGATGGCAACACAAGCTGGGAAAACAAGACATAAGAAGAAATAACAGAAAGAAGATAAATACAAGCAGAACAGAGGATTAACACAAGGGACGGACTGCACAGTCACCGTGGAGCATCCAGCCCATGAAAACAAAAATGTTACAGAAGAATATACATAAATGCAAATGTAAGAACGCACATATATGCGCGAAAGCGCGGGTGATGTGCGATGACAACAGGGTTGCATTTAGTAAATTAAAAATAAAAATAAAAAAGTAATACTCTACTTTTACAATAAACAAATATACGATTGTTTCGCCCACCACAATTACCACCGTCAGGTTCGGTATGACGACTGTCATTGTTCTTGTTCTGAAAAGGGTAAATATTTGTTTTGTTTTATGAGACGTTGTAAACGGAAGGAATGGAACGGAAGTGAATGGAAGGAGAAACTAAACACTGGATTTGTCGAAAATATAAGAAACGAAAGCATTCCATTTTAATGAAAATAAATATTTTTAAGTAGATTGGATACATTCTGGTAAGTAAATAAATTGTAACAAATAGAAAATTAGCTGCCAAATGCCTAAATTTCACCTATTATTATTTGTTACTTTATTGTTTCTGCTGCTCCACGTCTTCAGTAATGAAGGCAGCTTTATAAATGCAAAACGAACGTTTTCAGTAATAACTGGTAATGTATTATCACTATGAGTAGCAGATACAAGTTATGAAGTCTGGTAATATGAAATTAACTCAGCTAATCAACTAACTGTCGACAAGATATTAAACGAACGAGCACACCTGACAATTATTTTTAATGAAAATGTAAACGTATTCTTGAATCAAATAGTGCGAAGAACGAACTAAACAAACCTGATCACTTTTTGAAAATAATTAAAGATATTCTTGTATCCAATTTAAAAACATGGAGAATTTCGTGAATCCGGTGTAGAGTTGTGAATAACAGATAGCGTTGTTGGACGGTGGTGTGAATGCGATGCTGACGACCCCACGCAGGTAATACTTGTCGGTGCCGGGGTGGCGGAAGACCAGTCCCCCTCCAGAGTCACCCCTACACACGCTGATGCTGCGATTCACGTAGCCAGCGCAGAACTTATCATGCGTGAAGACTGGCTCGATCTCGTCTGAAAGGGCTCTGGCGCACTCGTCGGGTGACACGTAGGGTAGGTTCACGTACTTGAGAGCCGGACTCTGGTTGCCGGTCTCGGTGTAACCCCATCCCGGTACCTGTGACAGGGGTGGAACCATCGTTGACTTATAGAGAGTACTCACGTGTGAAGAGAGAAATTGTGTGTTGACATCTAAGCTGTCAATATGCTTACCACAAAACATGAAAATTTTGACACCTATATCCCCTGATAATGTTTACGAAAATTAAACAAATAAACAACAAGGAATGTTACTGTTATATGCCATTGTAAACGATTAAAAGAGTTATCGAGTCAAAAGAGTTTATATTTCTTTCAATGGATGATAACAAACCAAAGTTAGAGAAGAGTTGGGTTTGAACCAAAGCTATCTGAATTACTGTAGCAATGAACTACCAATCACATCAATTGCTATTGGGGCATCCGGTATTGCCGCCATTCACATTATGTGAATACACCTTATAGTCGTTGCCAAGATTTTGAGGCGATATAATCACCATCATTGTCGAAGAACTATACACCTTCTTTAAAACCATTGAAAAGGATTTGTTAGCGGACAGACAGACACAGCTAGTTTCTCCCAACATACCGAAATAAAGCAACCACAAAAACCTTGACCATACTTTTTAAAACACAAAACAGTACTGAGTCATGACCTAATATTTTTAAGTGTCGGTAGTAGAACCACCTGCTTTATCGACAGCATCCGGTATTCCTGACGGCAAATACAGACCGTATGTTGTTAGTTGAGGACTACATGACAGGTATAATGGTTTAAATACACCTTCGAAAGGGGTAGAAAGAAAATGTGTCGGCGCTCTTTCAATTTTGCAATGAGTACATCTGATTAATACTATAACAAGAACACTCGATAATCGTAAACACTAGGGTACATTTTCACCAAAATTGAAAATCTCATATTCGTTACCGTGGTTTAAGAAAACGATTCATTCGAAATGCAAGGTGTCTCTAACAGGTGCCATCTTGTTTAAAAACGAATCTTAAAACAACAGTAACATCGCTTTCAGGACCCCTATTCGGGTGTTTTATGAAACTCCCAATACAGATTCGGCACCTCTTTCTAGGCCGATGTTAACGTCCATGATGATGACTAGGTTAGCTCTCTGTGCTCACGCGTCGATGTCTACTTCGCCTATCTTATTACTACTCTATAGGAGAGGTGCGGTGCGGCGATGGCTCATTGCTCTCGTCGCTTGCCACAGTCAGTGACTCTAAAATACTTATCAGATCGCGTTGAAATTAAAAAGTGTGACGGGACTTAAATTTCATCTATGGCAATCTTATGTTTTGCTGACAGCATTATTTTGTAATTTAATATTTTTTATTATTTGGAATAATTTAAGTCTAATAATGGTGTAACTATCGGAAGTCATGAATGTTATTTCCACTGACAGAATGGAGTTAAATCCACATAGAGTCTATAGATGTTCCAAATTTCAACTTGATCGGAATATCAGATTGACCGCTACCAAAATGTGGTGTGATCACATAAACGTACCCTTTTAGTCGAATAGAAAAGCTTGCTTTGCCCTCTTTGATTTGTTATGGCTGTTTGTTCACTTCCTTTGCTGAACATTCTCTACAGGATGGCATATTTGATTGACAATTGAAACACATTTTAAAGCAATTTTTACTTAACGAAATCTGGAGTTATTTAGGCTAGGTGAGCATAGAGCCTTAATTTAGGTCCAGTCTTACAATGTCCCAATAAGTAGTTATTCGTCAAATAGCTTGTTTTCACCATGGCAACCGCCAATCAAAACCCTTGAACTCCTCCAAATAGCTTAATTAATTGCAACAACTGACTTTCTTATTAGAAGATTGTAAGACTAAGGTCCAGTCTTACAATGTCCCAATAACTACTTTTTCGTCGAATAGCTTGTTGACTTCATGGCAACCACCAATCAAAACCCTTGAACTCCAAATAGCTTAATTGCTACAAATAACTTTCTTATTAGAAGCGAACATGACTGCAGTGTAGAATGTACTCACAGTGCCATTGACTCCTAACCGCAATTGTGATCTCTCCATCACGTTGTCCCAGTCGATACAGATGAGGTTCACCGTAGCCGTCAACTCCACTTCTACCGACAGCCGTAGGAGGGCGATGTCTGACGCGAACTGGCTGAGACGACCGCTGTAACGCAGGGGTATGATGATCTCGGAGACGTTTCGCTTCTGTACGTTCGGGTTGGGATCGTTCCAGTCACGGATGTGTTTACCGGCAGCTATTCGGATCGTACGTGGGTCCTTGGGTTTTCGGAAATGGTTACTCCAAAAACAGTGGGCGGCTGTAACCATGGCAACAATACAATTCACCCACTCGATCTATTCTCGTACTGACCTCATCCTTATGCCGACGTTACACGGCTCAATACTTTCGTCAAACTTGTTGAATTCAAGAACAAAAGCGAATCGAGAAGAGTTTGGCACAAAACTGCAACAATATTGCTTCTCACTAAACTTGGCTGTCGGGTATAGCCGCGTCGATTATTGCTTAAAAGCTGACGTTTCGGGCAGGTTACACTACCCATCTTCAGAGCTAAGACCTAAAGAAGTCACAGAATAAAACCTACTCGGTCCAGCTTCAGTCGCAGAGTGAAGCTGGACCGAGTAGGTTTTATTCTGTGACTTCTTTAGGTCTTAGCTCTGAAGATGGGTAGTGTAACCTGCCCGAAACGTCAGCTTTTAAGCAATAATCGACGCGGCTATACCCGAAAGCCAAGTTTAGTGATTGATCTCGGGCCGCGAAAGCCTACGTGAGTGTTTAATATTGCTTCTCATTATTGATGCTTTTTTGTCTTTGAATTCAATAAGTTTGACGAAAGTATTGAACCGTGTAGTGTGGGTATTACATGATATAAAGTACGTGTGGAGATGATAGTATGATAGTGACTCTCGCGGTAATATTACAATAATTTTGTCTAGGGTGTCTCTACCTGATACAACAATGTTCGGTGAGATGAGGGTTCCACCACAAGTCTGTTCTGGCTTCGACGTAGACGACATCTGGTATATCCCAATGTGCCAGGGGAACTCTCCAATCTCACTGTCCTCCCCTCCGGATATCAGTGTGGTGCCACTGTTCGTGTTGCGCTTACCGCAAGCTGGAAGAGAACATCAATGATATAAAGACTCCTCCGTGGTATTGAAACAGTGCGACTCTGCCGTTTCGACGCGAGACTCTAATTTTGGAGGTCGCCGGGTTAATTCCGGCCACCAACAGTTCTGACTGAAGGTTTGTTCAAGGGATTGCCTTAGTCATAAAGGCGAATGCTGGGACTGTCATATACTATCAGCCCTCGGACATTCCTTCACAACTATCCAAACACCTTAATATACCTAGTTAGTCACCTGAAGAGGGGCACATCAGGTAAAGCTGGTGTGCACCCTATTACAGGGATTCCTACGAAAAATTAATGATGAGGCTTCTTTTGTGTTCCTTTTATTCCAAATTCCTCCTTTAAATCTAAAGCGTTTTTGTCATGGAAAGGAGAGAGGTATTCAGCTCTTTCAAAGCCATTGAGTTGTAAGGATGGTTTATGGTATTGTGTTCGTCATTCATTACTGCAAACTGGCAGGGATAATTAAGCGAGCGAAGCGAGCGTTTCCACTTGACTCTTATGGCACTTCATTCTGTTTTTTTGTTTGTTTGTTTGTTTGTTTGTTTTTTTTTTTTTTTTTTTTTTTTTTATGTCCGTCGATAGCGGTCGAACGGAAAGTCCGATCAACTTGAAATTTGGACCATCCACAAGCCTCGATGTGGATTGAAGGTGTATAGTTTTGAGGCAAAATCGTTCGAAAAGTTACAAAGTTACACCATAGTTACTGCAAAATATTTTTTTGAAACAAAATGGCGGCAAAATGTGAGATAGCCAGATTTTTTTACAGATTTTTCCGGTCACGAATATGTTAATGTAATGGCGATCTGATAAGTATTGGCAAAGTTACACAAAAGTTACTCGAAAATATATTTCTGAAACACAGTAACAGCAAAATGTGAGGTGGCTATCTTATAGTAAATTTTCGTCCGGTCACGAATATACTAATGAAAACGCGATTTGATACATATTAGAGGCAGAAATTACATTTCTATTGCTGTCAATAACTGTTAGTAACGGTGGCGGACCGCGGCGAAAACATGTCAGCGAAAATTCTTAGCAACGCACATTGCACTGCATCCAACAATGTCGGGAAGTATAATAGCTATGGAAATTAGAAAAAATTTTGCAATGCGCATTCTTAAATTGTTGTTAATTGTTGTTTGTATAAGCATTGAAATCTTTTCGCCAGAAAGTTCGTAGATATTGACGCGCTCGCTTATCAACGCGTCAAACAGAGCGTTTTCCTAGTTGTAGATACTTATCACCAATATACCGGTTAGTTGTGTGTCTTATCTTGAGCAAACAGTGTGGCTAAACAATTACTTCCTAGTGTACTTATATACTGATGACATTGTAAAACATTAACTTGTTTTAGTTTTTACGATATAAATATTGTCAGTCCAAGATTGTCGACCCATAGATATGACAATCTCATCGTGTTATTGTTATCTATATAAACATGCCCATTTGGCCAATTAACATCTCACACCCCTTTGTAGTTTTGATTCGGCGTTTTGCCGCTCTGCTTACCAATATGATAAATACTCTGGCATGTATAACATGTCTTCCTTGTGTTTCCTTCAAGCTCCCCCCTCGTCAGGTAGCAGGATATGTTTTGTTCCGAGTAGCTCTGCCTGACGTACGACGTAGCTCTGCCTGACGTGATAATATAACCGACGTTATATATATTGCCTAACGATGAGCATGTCGTAAAACATCAAATTATAAAATACTTTAGGACTGAGGGACATTTGATGTTCAACTTATTTCTACTTGAAAAGTAATTAATTATTAGAGAATTACTGCTTGGATAGTATATTATATTATTAACAATATCTCTTTCAAACTATAGCATAGCTGTTTACTATTTAAATAGGTAATCAAACAGTTCAAAGGTGGGATAAATGTTGTAATACTCTACCATCTCGAATCAGATCCTGTAATGCACTGAATCATGTTATTTTATTTCCCATGTATTCTAGTCTACATTGTGTTTATTCATAACATTTTGATGATAACACGGGCGCATTACTAACTAACAGTATGCATGTCCCTATAAAAGGTTTGGCTATTTCTTACCTTTAGTTTTGTGTAGCTATATGAAGAGTCCAATATAGACAAACCCCTCCACCCCTAACTGTGAATTAAGGTTGCGATCTTCAGCATGTTAACATTATAGTAGTGGGTTCTCTGTGCAACGATAGACGTTGGATTTATTTATACAAAATATTATCGTATAAACTTTCATAGCCTGTGGTGTATTACGATTATATGTAATGTAGTTCTATACTGAGGAATGGAAGCAATAACCATACTAACCTTACATTAATTGTTCCAACTCCAAGCAATAGCAAGTGGCAAATTAAATTTCTCGCAAATCACGTACTATTGCATCAAATGTGTGTATAAAATTACTATTGGAATCGTAAAGAGGAATAGGCCAACACACATATATTACATGTAAAATATATTTTATCACATCCTAAATATAAAATATATCAGTAAAATATCAGACAGGTCTATACAGAATAAAATTCGGGATTTATGGAACTTGAGGAAGTCAGTACACAAATAAGAAAGTAATTATTTATTTGTTAACATTTTCCCAGTATGAAATAAGTAAAGCACAGTATTACAACTCTCATTTGTCTTATAACATGTTAAGTAATACAAATTTCAGTAACGAGACAGAATACAAGTTACACCGAGAGAAATGTCATTTATATTTGTTAAGGAGTTTTCAACAGTGACTCTTTGTGCAGATTTAACCAATACTTTCCTTGGTCATGAGTTGTAAATTAAGACTGAATAAAAAATCAACCAGATTGTAATTTCGTTCAAAATATCCAACTATTCTTGAATTCATAGATACATTTTATAGTAAATGGGGAATACTTTTAGAAGTAACGAACATTCTGGCATGCTCTTGAGATGTTGATTAAGTTTTGCACATTTGATACTTCATTGAGTATTAAAATATGTATGGATGAATGATTATTGATTTTTGTCAATATCAAATCAAACCGCGTCACTCCAAAATTCGATATACCAAATTCAAGAGACTTGTTGGGTACCCCAACTTGACACTTCTAACATTATTGAATTGTATACACGAATATGTGCCAAAATCATCAGTTCTACTTCAACTTGATATAGTTATTTGCTATAATACATAAATGATGTTTTCAAAACACCACTTGCAAAATCTTAATAAAATTAAAAAGCAAGCAAAGCTAATATCTTTATTGTATCTAAATGTTGAACATTAATAACCAACAACACGTTTTAGTAATACAATATGTTTATTAACACGTAAACTCACTCAATGATTAGAAATCACATGATGAAGCCCTAAACATTAAAGCAGGTTACGGCTACAATCGTAACAGCCATGATGACAAAACGCACAGCCAGCCATCTAGAAGCTGGCTGGCGACTGTCAATAATCAAATAGCCCCTCTTGAAAGCGGGTAGTTTGACCACAATACCCAACAGAACTCTTGCTACAATTGTCTGATAATGATTTGCTAATCAATGAGCGTCGTTATCTAGATGATTTGCGCGAGCTTCTTAAATTGTTTTGTTGCTCACGACCTCACGAACTAGAGCCTCCAGAACTGTGGCCAGCCTATTCGTTGCTTCTACTTGTTGCTGCTGAATTGCGATGAGCTTCTCACCCTGAGCCAGGCGAGCAGACATGTATCCACTCCTAACAGAAGAAAACACTTTATAGTTTGGTGTTTAAACCATCAAGTTTAGGTAATTGTAGTCTAAATTAAGATTTTCCGAAAAACAAAATACACCAAGTATTGTGTATGTACATGAAAATGATGAAATATGCTCCTTTAAACTCCTCTCTATAATTTAATGTCACTATTTACCATAGGAGCTTGATTGCAATTAATAAAATACTAAGTAATGTACAATTTTATTTTTCCATGTACAAATAATATTTTCGTACGGGAGTTGATAAAGAAGGTTTCTGTACTATCACTGATTTATATGTGTCGGTTGTGTACTGTGAACACTTAGTTTAAATAGTTAGTAAATAACTACAATGAGTTCGTTTACTTTTTAAGGTATACTTTGGTCGCAATTTATTTAGGGAGTACAAGGAAAATGTGAATTTTAAATAATTTTCTACTAAATCAAATACACATTCCAAGTAAGTTTGTATGAAGTGAACTTCAACGTGGAAAAAAATAAATATTAAATAACTCTTTTATATAATACCTAAATATACATTTATGGAAAATGTAGGGATAGTAATCGAGTTAGTACCCTACAACAAATAAGCTAGCTGCTAGAAGTAATAGCTAGAGTGTATGAGACCACTAAACATTTCGGCGGTGTATAGGAGCATCATAGGTTGCACGTACGTCACAATTTTGCGCGTGGCGGCCACATTTGTGATCAAACCTTGACGTTGCCATGGAGAAACAGTTGAAGGCTGTAGTGGTAGAACATAGAAATTCTTAATTCTTTAAAATTCAGCGTGTTTTAAAAATAAAATTAATTTGTGTCGTAATTTTTAATTGTTTTATTGCTAATTTTTACTTTTTAAATTCTAAATTAGGCTTATTTACCGAATTTGAACGGTATTTGTCAATCATCTAGGATTGGTCCTCATCAATTGTGTCGCAATCATGGCCGCTGTGACGTCACGTGGGAACTATGAATTGAAATGAGTCTGCGGAAGTCAGCAGCTGGATATTATTATGGTCTACAAATATCGAACAAAAATGTATGCAAATTCAATACGTATCGATAAAATCCGATAATACAATAATGCCTCAATTATCGGATATAATCCACACGTTATACATTTTGCATATACTTCCGTGCTATCTGTAGACGTTGATATCATATGTCTGGTGTATTTAGTTACACATGGCTTTAAATCGTCATCAGGGTCAGGCTGACAAGTGGATATAACAATTCACAATGTTTTCCGTTGAACTCACCTGGATATGGTCTGGCTTGAGCTACTTGACGTTGCCTCGCCGTGGCCTAAGCCTATGTAATAATACACAATGTTGTCTGTTGAACTCACCTGGATATGGTCTGGCTTGAGCTACTGGACGTTGCCTCGCCGTGGCCTAAGCCTATGTAATAATACACAATGTTGTCTGTTGAACTCACCTGGATATGGTTTGGCTTGAGCTACTGGACGTTGCCTCGCCGTGGCCTAAGCCTATGTAATAATACACAATGTTGTCTGTTGAACTCACCTGGATATGGTCTGGCTTGAGCTACTGGACGTTGCCTCGCCGTGGCCTAAGCCTATGTCCTCATCGTTGATACTATTCTCAGTGAGATGCGTATTCTCATCTTCTACGGTTTGTTTGTCTAGGAATAAAATAAAACGTAAGCAAACAATACATAACACTTCACTCCATCTTTGTTAGTTATTCAAACCCAAGCTCCAAGTCAACTCCTGCAGTAATATATAAAAATATATCTCCACCAGTGACAGTGACAATATTCACAAGGACGAGATTCAATCTGTAGTTCATAGTTTTACTACCCCTTGGGGCGCCTGGTTGTCGCTAAGGATTTGTTTTTTATATGGGAAATAACATGCATGATGGCCCGGGCTCCCCTAGCGGTAGGGGACGACAATGAATACGGACCTAGATCTCTTAGGTTGGAATTCATAGTCGGCCCCTACACCTAGGGGCACCCATTGTTGCTATGGATTTGTTTTGTTTATGGGAAATAACATGGAAACAACTGTTACCTTGGTAACAATGGGCGCCCCTAGGTGTAGGGGCCGACTATGAATTCCAACCTTAGATTCAGAGCAATTGGTTCTATATATCACTATTAGCATACAATGTTTCACATATTTGCCATACATTATTAGTTACCAATAGATTAGTAAACATGAATTACACCCAGGCCAGATAGCCACACCACCACCGATGTGTCCCAAGTAAAGATATTGATTCTTCTTGAAATCGAGGTCTCTATATCCTAACACTATATTGACAAGACTATGGACATAAAAAAGAAATTGAGCCTACTTACTTTAGCATGTTAGCTTTCTTCTTATTGCCCCTCCAGTTTGTTCGATGTCGGACATAAAACGCATATTTGCTAAACTGGCGAGTAATTTCAATAGTCACGATCCGATATCTCAAAATATTTATTAAGCAATGGATTAGAATATACATATATTGAAACATTTGAAACTTCTCAACATAACACAACGAATCAGGGCCTGTTTCGCCAAAGTATAATCTCCGATTAGCCAGTGATCGAAGGATGTGTCCGAATAGTACCAAAACGACGTTCATTCTTATCCTCATTCTTGATTTTACGTCATCAATCATCCGTGACGTATCTAGTACTGTCCGAATACTGTCGCGCGGCGTGAACTACGTCATAAGAATAAGAATAAGAACGAGAATCAAAAGTGCACACTAGATTTCATTCCGGAAGATGGCGGACGATGGGTCAGAACACATCTCAGTTAATTATTAAGTATTTTAAGCCTGTGGCCTTCAAAAGTTACTACAATGTAATTATTATTAAATACAATGCATATTTCATCGTACATTTTGGTTATAGATGTTAATTTAAAAAAAAAAATGTGAATTTGATGACGCGTTACGACCCTAATCCTATTTAAATCAAGTAATGTCCGACTCTCGTCCGAATACGTGCAACTGGAGCGAGAATAAGAACAAGACCAAGAACAAGACTAAGACTAAGAATAAGGACGTGTCCGAATTTCTCTTTATCATTGCTAACTCTAGGTCTAAGTCTAAATTTGACGTCATCAATCATCGGTGATGAAGTACTGTCCGAAATCGTTAAGTCTAGGTCTAAATCGAAGTTTAGACCTAGCAATCGAAAGTGCACGCTCGTTTTAAGTCTAAAAATGGCGGACGAAAAAAAGCAGTTGCGAGAAGACGAAGACGGAAAATTGAAATGTAACTTAAGTATATTATTAGTATTATTCTATCCTCTTGTATTATTTTATAATGTAAACAGTGATAGGCCCACTCTAAAGCCTAAAACCTGCATCAATACTGGAAAATGAATACTTTTACATTTCCTAACCTCCAAAGGCGTCGGTACAATTCGCGGATTGACCCGTCGAGAAGGCTGTGAACCAATGCTTCAACTGTAGGTCAAATTTCTCCCAATAGGTGGCTCTGCAGTCGATTCAGTACTGTCTGAAATCTACTTAGAATTAGAATAAGAACATGCTAAATAATTTAAACCTAGACTTAGACCTAGACTTAGACTTAGACCTTAGACTTTTAATTCGGACACGTCCTAAGAATAAGAATAAGAATGAAATCAGGAATGGTTTTTAGACACGTGCGAAGACTTGCTACGAAAAAAACATGGTGACTGCCATACATTTCGAATGTTATGTTTGTTGAAACCATGGTTACCACACGGAGATTATCAAATCTGATTGTGATTTAGTTGGCCAATAGATGATTTTCAGAATTGATATAGAAAGCCGTGATTTGCTCTATCTAAGGGTCCTTGATAGTTACGTTTAGGTGCCGTTTTTACTATTGTGCATTGTTGTCATTGAAGATCTAGAGGGCCGTGATTAGCTGCTGAGGATAAGGGTCCTAGATCTATTCTGAAAAAGGTATATTCGGATGTTAATGAGACTTAGGGCCGGTATTTCAATGTCCAGTTAAAATCTACTTCTCAGTTAAATTGTTTTCACCATGACAACGGCCAATAGAAATACACCAAACTTGGCTTACCTGACAGTTAAATTTACTTGACACTTTAACTGGACATTGAAATACCGGCCCTCAAAGTTTGGCATATCTCAAATCACGAATTAAACCTATAATATTGTTCAGCTGTAGCATACCTCGAACGTACGAGGATTTACGTAACGTAATTAAAGTAATTTGTGGTCTTGCCGGTTCGATTCCAGCTACCGGCAAACTTCACTGAAGTATTTCCTAGGGTTTCTCACTCAAGATATTAATTCTGAGACTCAATTTCTTTCAAACAGTCTTCGTAAATCGTTATAGAAATCACTAATGTACAATTCACCTACGAAATAACTATTCATTCTGAGAACCACCCAAGCAATTCTTGAGTAACATTATCTTGCACCAAAACTGACTACCATCGTGTGGACAAACACGTATAGTAGGAATAATCAAATGTGATACGTGATCCTTGTATGCTAAGATATTTAGCACCTCAAAGGACTTCACTTACTCTTGTTCATTCGAGAATAAAATAGCGGAACGGATTTTCATTCGTATCTACCAATCTTATATTCAGGTCTCAAACTTCTATAAATGTTTGTAATAGCTATGTTTCGTCACAAGGATTGCTAATTTATGTTCTATAGGCACCGTGCGTTAGTACATACAGCGCGTGCAGTGGCAGAACTTTGCAGCTCGGGGTGGAAAGAAACAAAACAAGATCACGCCTCGGCCTACCAGCTGTCAATAAATGGCGTTTACATGTCATTGAGATTGTTTCTTCCAATAATTGTTGCGTAATTGTATGATACATTATTAGTTATGGCTGAAGGGGCAGCAAGAAGTGGCAACAAGGGTTGTTGTATTGTTGGCTGCACAAATCGGTACCAAAATACATCGATAGGCGCTCACTTTTACAAGTTTACGAGCCTAGCCTAGGCCTACCCACATGCTAGCAACGCTAGGCCTATGCTGGGCCCGGTCTGCCCACAGAATGCAACAATGATTTTTCTTTCAGTGAACCTAACTTTCAATTGCGTACTTAAAAGAGTCCTACTAGGTATAAACCACAACACATAAAATAAAATATACAGTACTTACTTCAATTTTAACATCATAGGGCGTCAAACTCACTGACGTCTGCCTGACCACTTTCGACGTTATAAAATTAACCACACCATCTCGAGTTTCCGTTAAATCAAAAACATGGTCAAATTTAAAGAATCCTTACCATTCAATAAAAGATTGCTTTGCCTCGTGGCCTGGATTTATTTTATTAAATCCGTATTTAATGACGATACACTTCGTACCTCCCGCGTGGTTTTCCATTGCGACGGTGCAATGTTTTCATAGCCGAGCTGCGCCAGTCTGACACATGAGCGCTTCAATCGATCTCACTAGCGCGCTCAGTGGCCAAACACGGTGCCTATTGAAGCTAAATTACCGTACCCTGATTTGTATTGCAGCACCTAAGATTATGAAGGGCAGTATCATCGCCAAGTTTGGTTTATCAACTCTCTGCAGCGAGCCAGAGATCGCAGCACCATCGTCAAATTTGGTTAATCTACTCTGTACAATGGCTCAGAGATTGCAGCACCATCGCCAAGTTTGGTTTATCAGCTCTCCACATCGAGCCATAGGTCGCAGCACCATCGCCAAGTTTGGTTTATCAACTCTCCACATCGAGCCAGAGATCGCAGCACCATCGTCAAGTTTGGCTTATCAAATCTCTACATTTTCACATGTCTTTTACTGAGATTCAGTGCAACAGTTCGTCTGCACTGTGATATCACATAATAGTGGTAGAAGTAGATGTAGAACACATTTCAATGAGTGCAAACACGAATGAATTATGACTGACTAAATATTCTTATATAATAACACCGAATCTACTTCATGGCTCCATTCGTTCCTCTAGGCTACCAGTCTTCTCATTTTACTATGTATTTCAAAATACAAAGCATACATGGGTCTGGATTCACAAAGATGCCTAGCTCTTACGTTATCCTACGATATGCAAATCCTAACTAGATAAATCAAGATAAATCATTTCTGGATAATACTACACATTCACAAATTTAATATTATTAGTTAACTTGTTGATATTTTACTATATTTGATCTTTATGACATTGCAGAACGACATACGGGTGATTTAAATCACTAAGATTTGCCTAAACTAGGACGTCTTAGTACTTAGGCACCTTTGTGAATCTGGGCCCCGGTTTGTATGTTGCTCATATCCCAGTCGTAGTCTGTCTCACTTGTTTTTCAATTTCACGCCCAATTGAACTATTTTTCACATCAATATGACATAGTAAAGCACTAAATTAGACAGGTGCATCTTGTAGCGCAGAGTGGTCACTTGGCGTGTAAGTGTTCATCTTAGTTGATGGCACAGCTACACCTACCATCTCAGTTATATTGTTGTCTGTATTATGTATTAGAAAGTTTTGGTACAACATTGATTTCTTGTTTTAATTCACCTAGTTATTTGACCGCAAGGTAAGCCGTAGGTGATGATTGGACCAACTTGATTTACATGTGCTCTACAGTTTCATTAAGTAGCGGTTCACAAAGCCAAATATTTTTGAAGCCCTTTCTCTAACACTGTCCATGTGTAGGTCCTATTAAGATCTGAAGAAACGGTGAGTCCGTGCAGTTTTATATTTAGTTGCAAATTAAGAAGGTGTCAAGAAGAATGTCTTACTTATTCATTTTTTACTTAGATCTAGACCAACGTATGTATGTACTGTGATTTGCTAGCACTCAGCTGCATGTGATTTATTTTAGACCAGTTTTAAGTGTTAATAAATCTTACTGCCTCACTTTCACATACTTTATCCCACATCTTGGCCTAAATAGGAGAGCATCATAAAAAAATGAGCTAATTGGGAAGTCACATCTTGGGAAGGTCCAAACAGTAGATGGTGAAGAGTAGAGGTCCAATTACTGAACCCTGCGGTACCACAGATGTAACTGCTATATAAGACATAGTAGTTGGACTATACACTGTTCCTTGTCAAGATCAAACAATTAAAACCGCAATATTTCGAGCCCTGATCAGAGCTCGAAATATTTCGGTTTTAATTGTTTGATCTTGACAAGGAACAGTGTATAGTCCAACTACTAGGTCTTATATAACGTTTTACCTGTTCTACTATGTTTCCAACTTTTAATTATGTAACTGCTAGCCTCGATCTACTTCTTTAGTGATAGAAGTGAGAGGAGACGTGTTGTTTGGGGGGATTCCATTTACTTGAACAAAGAACGTTATTTGCTGCTATTGAGACAAAGAGAGGCATGACATCTATGTCTTTCCATTCTCGATCGGCTACCGGGTGAAGTCAATCGGGGCTTCGCTTGGTGGTGCGGGTCGGCGTTCGGTATTACCTGGACTATTTAGTTGGTAAGTCTTGTCCTCTACAGTACGTGTGTCAGACTTGTTGTGGAACGCTGATGGTAAAAGTGTGGAGACAGCCTTACCTGGGTTACATGTGAACACTGGGCGGTCCCACTTCACAGCCCGGAGACAAGTGACCCTCCTGTAAACGATACTCGCAGCGACTGTGAATCCTGGCTTGCACGTGAGTTGAGCGATTGTCCCAACCTGCTGGGGTTGAGCGCAGTCCACTCGTTCGCCAGCCACGGAGCACGAGACACGGACAGATTTGGAGATGAGCGGAGAACAATCTGAAAAAATCGGTTAAAAAATAAAAACCTACTTAGGAATGTTCAATTTACCTTTCAATAAGGGACAATAATTAATAATTACATAGTTTAATTACACAACTACACTGTACTATACTACTACCATTACCCAATATTATACTGTAGCTTAAAACTATTTGACACAAAAAATAGCCAGAAATATAAAATAATTTAACGTTTTTGTTTGTATATTTAAAAGTCACATTCAAAACTTAAATGTTCAAATGATATGGGGCTAGATGTTATCAATATCATTATATCAGGGCAGATTATAAAGACATTATTAACCGAATTACCTTTAGATCAACTTATTATACTATTTGAGAGTTTATTGAAATATTATCCAAACGCAATTAACTTAATTGGATTCCTTTTTAGATACTTTCACTAGATATTTATAATATTTCTCCAAAAATCATACAACAATTTGATATTCAATGTTATGTTCAAAATACGAACAAAAACCCATAAAATATTTGGTTTTATGATATTTGTGTGACAAACTAGAAAATTTCGGAGTGACAGTAATTGTTTAGTCCCTTTAGATGTAGTGATGGTAAATTACCTGCTGTAAAGGTGTACATTTTCATACCTTTGTACAAAGAGTTACAACACTAAACTCTAGGCCCGCCTGGTCGGAGCTCGGAGTTTGTACATCGAACGAACTATGTAAGCCGTTCAATACGAAAAGTTCCTTAAGATAATTATAATTAGATACATATTGTTTAAATTGTGCGGACATTAGAACTCCAGTATCGTTGTACTTGCAGGTCTTCCATCGCGTTATCGTTGTACTTGCAGGTCTTACATCGCGTATTACTTAAATTATATGTATCCTTTAAAATAATCTGAACTCAATTGTGAATCGAAAATAATATTAATCGCATCAAACGTTGTGTTTGTCATGCAGCTAGGCAGTTGACAACATGTCTGCTACATTACCTTCTTTCAGCTCTGGACAAAAATATTTACATACAAATTGATAATGACACCCATATTATGTCTTAGCCAAGAATATGTTTTCGAAGAAGTTGATGATAT
The DNA here is from genome assembly GCA_945910005.1 of Isoperla grammatica. Lineage (NCBI taxonomy): Eukaryota > Metazoa > Arthropoda > Insecta > Plecoptera > Perlodidae > Isoperla > Isoperla grammatica. The sequence continues at coordinate 103,480,335 of OX246737.1, forward strand.
TTCTGCAACAAGGCTAATCGAGAGGTTTCATGGGTGATTATGATGAAGGAAAACGCAACATGGCATCTATGCCCAAGCCAGGATTCGAACCTGGAACGCAGAGACCGCAGTTTACGAGACCCACGCCTAATCAACCACAGCCAACTGCGTCACTTCGAAGAAGTCGCTAACAACTACAATGAGATATTGCGGCGTCTTGTATAAGCTTCTTGATCACTTCTTTCAACAAGTACTCTCAAACGGAAAAATGCTAAACTGCGTCCGTGGCAAAGCTGAGAACGCCGCAGGACATTTTTTTCACTGCTTTTATAATAAGTTATTTGTACAGCCCGAGTGCGACCCCTTGTTTCCTTGAAATTGTTGGGTCCGAACTGTCAAAAAGTAATCAAACGCAATCGTTCGTTTGTTGAGTGGAGGCCTATTATTTGACTAGATGTTGGGTTTCCAAGAAATGTGCGCATGGTTCAACTTCTGTTATGGCTTACGGTAATGAATTCGGGAAATTCGCTTCATGTTTGTGCTAGCTAGGTAGTGGGGGTGTACATCATTTGTGAAATGCCAAGATCGACGAAAGATCGACTGATTTTCTTGTTCTCAACTAAGCCACGGATCCAACACACTGTTTCTATACTGGCAAAGTTTAAGACACAGAAATGTGTTGCCTTACTGAGGCACAAAGGCGATTTCTGACACAACCTAAATGCTTTTACACCGTACCACAGCACATAGACACACGACTTACGTGTAAAGTGAACTTTCGACGTCGCCTCCATAGCTTGCGGGAAAGCCGAGTGCTCCACCACGCAACGTAGATCAAGGCCGTTCTCATATCCCTTGAGCAGATGACTCAGTCGCTGAGTCAGACTCGTAGCCCTGGTGTCGTCGTTCTTGTTGTCCTGACGTAGAACCACGCCCCCTAGATACCACGTGACCTTGGCGTCCGTTTGCCAGTTGTCGACAATGCAGGTGGCCTCTATGGTGGAACCCTCAGCCAAGTAGGGGGACTTGACGACGAGTATCGGTGCATTCGGTGGCCCTATAATAATATCGTCAATTCTAGTATTACATAATACGAGTCTACAGGCAACCCGAGACTACCTTTCATATGCTTTCGTCACAGGCGAGGCACTCGTAGCCAACCAGCGAACCGATCAAGACAAGCGCGCGCAGATAACGATCGGTGATTGGCTACGAGAACCTCATCTGTGACAAAAGCATATGAAAGGTAGTCTTGGGTTGCCTATATGATTTCTTCCATGGGCATGCATATGAAGAGAAGTATGTAAGATTATGTAAGAAAACATTATACTCACTTGCAATTTCTATTTTAGATTTTAAACTCTCTATGGGTTTTAGTAAGGCAAGATGTTCTACAGCGCACCACAGATCCTTCCCGTTATGTTCAGGACCCAAATCAAAACTCAGTTTCTCTGTGACTGGTTGTACGTTGGAAGGCCACAGCCAGTTATCAGTAGGAACGAACTGAGAGAACTTTTCTTCGATCGGTTCGCCTCCAAGATACCAGGTAATATTACCAGCAGGTCTACTTCTCGCAGAACACATTGCATCTATGTGCAAGGTGCCGTCAGAGTTAGGGGTGGGACTGTAAACTAGAGTTGGCGCGGTGGGAGATCCTTGGACATAGAGAGAAAACAGAGGTTAGTTACGAGGATTTGCGTTGTATCATGTTTATATCGTTGAGTGAGTAACATGACTCACTCCATTGTTATACTTAGTGTAAACCTTGGAGTTTATTCATTTTTACGCTGGATTCCATCAACGTGATTTATTCTATATGATTATGATATGTGTTTGAACTAAGTCTTGTTATTTGACATCCTGAAATCCTGACATACTAAGACATAGCAACGGTTCTTGAAGTAAGAATTCACATAAATAGAAAGTTGCGCACCCAGTAAGTTTTTTAATAGTTTCCGAGCTTTACAAGTGAATTTTTGTTCACAACAATATCTTTAAATGGCAATTCAATTTAATACAATAATTGAAAATGTATATTATTTTAAAACAAAAATATGGTCAGGTTATACCGACAATCATAAAAACTTGCTAATGTTTGGATAAATTAGCCGAATAATAATTACAGTTTCATGTCCACAGATTGTACTAATCGTCATCTAAAACTTAGCTATATGGATGAGCTGAATTGCGATTATAGATGGTCATATTATTTTATTTCTATCTAAACCAACGTACTCAACAAAATGCATCTACAACAGACTAGTTTGTAATTGTGAAGAATGAAAGTTTACGAAAGAAGAAACTCGAATTATAAATTGTGACACACGTTTCTTGCCCAGATCGCTTGATGAGCTTTTATGAACCAAATGCGCTGGAAAAAGTTAGCCTAGCATGGATAGGGCGCCTGGCCACTCCACAAGTTTTCCCGGAATTTTTATTTAGATATATGGTCACTCTATACTCTAAGAAAGAACAATTATAAACTCGGAATCAAGAGTTAAAATACTATTATCAATCAAATAGTGGGCGCTGAATAACGCCGAATGGAACAACGCCGTATACTGCACTTTCAAGTATAATCCTAACCCAAACACGTAGACCTTATAACCTGGAACAACGCCGAATCTTTTTCGGCGTAAATCCACCGGAACAACGCCGAATCTTTTTCGACGTAAATCCACTGGAACAACGCCGAATGATTTTCCGTGTAATACACGGGTTAGGTTAGGTTAGGTTAGGTTAGGTTAGGTTAGGTTAGGTTAGGTTAGGTTAGGTTAGGTTAGGTTAGGTTAGGTTAGGTTAGGTTAGGTTAGGTTAGGTTAGGTTAGGTAAGGTTAGGTTCGGCGTTGTTCTGGTGGATTTAAGTCGAAAAATTCGGCGTTTTTCCGTCGGATCTACGTCGAAAAAGATTCGGCGTTGTTCCAGGTTATAAGGTCTACTTTTTTGAGTTAAGATTATACTTGAAAGTGCAGTACACACGATCGATTCGGCGTTGTTCCATTCGGCGCTAAATTCAGGCACCCCATTGATTGTAACTTACGTCGGCTTTCACACTTACTTGCAACGATGATGCGGAAGAAAAGCGTTTCCTCGTGGTCCTCGCTGTCAAACACATCAACGAACGCCCCATCATTGTGTTCCTGCTTCGCCTTCAGCATCTGGAACCCGCACTGTCCCTTGGATACTCCGGCTCCGTACAAGTCGATGCCGGTGCCTTTGGGGTTACCGGATTCCGGCACGTTGTCCTGGTTGAAGCCGAAACGTCGGTTGTTGTTGGTCTTGCTGAAGTCGTTGGTGAGGACGAACTGGCAGCGGGTGAGAGGTTTGTGGGCGTCGACGAGGACGGTGATTGGCTCATCCGGGAGGACGACGAGGGTCCGGCCGGGGGTGAAAGTTACAGGCATACCATCTCTACCTGCAAGTGTGAGCGTGACAGGCATACCATCTCTACCTGCAAGTGTGTGCGTGACGGTTACTGGCATACCATCTCTACCTGCAAGTGTGTGCGTGACGGTTACAGGCATACCATCTCTACCTGCAAGTGTGACCGTGACGGTTACAGGCATACCATCTCTACCTGCAAGTGTGACCGTGACGGTTACAGGCATACCATCTCTACCTGCAAGTGTGACCGTGACGGTTACAGGCATACCATCTCTACCTGCAAGTGTGACCGTGACGGTTACAGGCATACCATCTCTACCTGCAAGTGTGACCGTGACGGTTACAGGCATACCATCTCTACCTGCAAGTGTGACCGTGACGGTTACAGGCATACCATCTCTACCTGCAAGTGTGACCGTGACGGTTACAGGCATACCATCTCTACCTGCAAGTGTGGGCGTGACGGTTACAGGCACACCATGTTTTAACTGCAAGTGTGGGCGTAACGGTTACAGGCATACCATCTCTAACTACAAGTGTGGGGGTGACGGTTACAGGCACACCATCTCTAACTACAAGTGTGGGTATGACGGTTACAGGCACACCATCTCTAACTACAAGTGTAGGTATGACGGTTACAGGCACACCATCTCTAACTACAAGTGTGGGTATGACGGTTACAGGCACACCATCTCTAACTACAAGTGTTGATATGACGGTTACAGGCACACCATCTCTAACTACAAGTGTGGGCGTGACGATTACAGGCATACCATCTCTAACTGCCAGTGTGAGAGTGACAGTTACAGGCATACCATCTCTACCTGCAAGTGTGGGCGTAACGGTTACAGGCATACCATCGCTACATGCAAGTGTGGAGGTGACGGTTACAGGCATACCATCGCTACATGCAAGTGTGGGCGTGACGGTTACTGGCATACCATCTCTACCTGCCAGTGTGAGAGTGACAGTTACAGGCATACCATCTTTACCTGCAAGTGTGGGCGTGACGGTTACAGGCATACCATCTCTACCTGCAAGTGTGACCGTGACGGTTACAGGCATACCATCTCTACCTGCAAGTGTGGAGGTGACGGTTACAGGCAAACCATCTCTACCTGCAAGTGTGGAGGTGACGGTTACAGGCAAACCATCTCTACCTGCAAGTGTGGAGGTGACGGTTACAGGCATACCATCTCTAACTACAATTGTGGGTATGACGGTTACAGGCACACCATCTCTAAACACAAGTGTGGGCGTGACTATTACAGGCATACCATCGCTACATGCAAGTGTGGAGGTGACGGTTACAGGCATACCATCGCTACATGCAAGTGTGACCGTGACGGTTACATACATACCATCTCTACCTGCAAGTGTGGGCGTGACGGTTACAGGCATACCATCTCTACCTGCAAGTGTGACCGTGACGGTTACAGGCATACCATCTCTACCTGCAAGTGTGGAGGTGACGGTTACAGGCAAACCATCTCTACCTGCAAGTGTGGAGGTGACGGTTACAGGCATACCATCTCTAACTACAATTGTGGGTATGACGGTTACAGGCACACCATCTCTAAACACAAGTGTGGGCGTGACTATTACAGGCATACCATCGCTACATGCAAGTGTGGAGGTGACGGTTACAGGCATACCATCGCTACATGCAAGTGTGGGCGTGACGGTTACTGGCATACCATCTCTACCTGCCAGTGTGATCATGACAGTTACAGGCATTTTATCTCTACCTGCAAGTGTGGGCGTGACGGTTACAGGCACACAATCTCTAACTGTCAGTGTGAGCGCGACAAGCACACCATCGCTACCTGCAAGTGTGGGTGTGACGGTTACAGGCACACCATGCTCTAACTGCAAGTGTGGGCTGACGGTTACAACCACACCATGCTCTAATTGCAAGTGTAGGCGTGACGGTTACAAGCATACCATGCTCTGACTGCAAGTGTGGGCGTGACGGTTACAAGCACACCATGCTCTGACTGCAAGTGTGGGCGTGACGGTTACAGGCACACCATGCTCTAACTGCAAGTGTGGGCGTGACGGTTACAAGCACACCATGCTCTGACTGCAAGTGTGGGCGTGACGGTTACAGGCACACCATGCTCTAACTGCAGGTGTGGGCGTGACAGTTACAGGCACACCATCGCTACCTGCAAGTGTTGTTAACTCTATATTGATGCCTCACCCACGCTATTGTACTCATGCGGACAACATAGAGTACAGGCTGTGGTACAAGTGTTCTTGTTACCAATATCTACTGGAAATAGGCTACTCTACATCCGTGCGTTGGTATGGGATGGGGTTAGATCCCACACAGGGGTTATAACTTGTAACCAATAGCTCGGCCAGAGTTTTGCCCAAGAGAAGATCTGATATTTATTAGGAAAAAGATGAGCAATCCACTAAAATGCATATTACATTGTTTAACGATAGCGCATCTCATATATCCTTTCGTAGCACGATTCTTCCAGTAATATTTAAGTAAAACTAACTTTTTTTCTCGTTATGAGTGCAATACTTGAATGGGTACACTGACACAAATAAAATTCGAAATACTATTCATGAAATTATTTAAAATAAAGAAATAATGTCGGAGCTAAATAAACAAGATAAACATAATATTTTTTTACAAGTTGGTTACACTTTACAATCTTACAACTTATGTGAAGAAGTAACCAGTGTGTTGTGAATATTTCCAAGAAACATTAGTCCAATAGCTTTAGAAGTTTTTATTAAATACATTTAAATCTGCTTTTGGATTAACCACTGACTCTCCGCATAATTTCATGGAACCGTTCAACTAAATTCATATACGATTAAACAAACTTGGGCACACAAAGCTGTAAAATGTAGATTAAAGTTGACTATATATAAGCCAAGTGTTTAATTACTTATCTGTAGTTCAACTATAGAAAAAGGCCCCAAAATTCATAGTTTTTATTTTTCCCAGAGAACACACATTGAGATGCAACAGTTATATTATAGTATTGTAAAATTGTAGGATAGTGCGCATTATTTTAAAAAAATGAAGCATTCAAGACATTCTCCATCCGTATGGTGCTTTTCGTGGGTTTCCAGCCAAACATAGAGTGAATGCTAGGTTGGGTAAAACAAATTGACCACGACCTAGCATATACACATATACATATTTTAATAATATCTATTCGCGATCTCAAGGACGTTTGAAAGTGACTTCACTGGCCAATGTGGCAGCCGTGCCAGGTTAACCTCTCTGTGTGACATTTGCGGTATCGCTGGAACGTTGATCACTTATCTCCTTCTAGCTGTTATACTATTCATTTTGAAGGAAAACTTATAGGAAAGCGTAGTTAGTTTACATGCCAATAGTAATCATAAAGGTTATTTCATAATTATAGACCCAGTAGTTTACTTGTTATAACAATTCACGCAAAAAATCGGAAAATGAACAAAATTTCTTATTGATTTCTCAACTTAAATTGTTGAAAAACTAATGATCGGATTTTGACGAGAGTTCCTTTGAAACATAAACCAACAATGTTATAAAATAAACAAATACACTTTTTAGATAGAAAGTGCCCCGAACGGATATTCATAGCATGCACTAAAATGCAGGGTGCGTAGTTTCACGGCCAAAACCGTTGCTTTTGAGGTCCAACCTCTGCACCTTGCATGTCAGTGCATGCTATGGATTTTCGTTCGGGGCCCTTTCTATCTAGAAAGTTTATTTGTTTGTTTGTTTGTTGTCTTTATTTGCAACAGTACAAAGTACCACAATGGCAAATACAATAGAACAAGAATAAATACAGTTTACAATTAATATTAAATATTATATATGTATAAAAGAAGTGTTATAAGAACACGATGGTCAGAAATAGATTTACAAACTACATACTACATGTGATGTATGAGTTATATCTCCCGCCAGTGTATGTCAAGCAGGCAGTGTGCACTCGCTTCTATATGTGACACAGGCGGTGACTTTGTGCTAGATTGTTCCAGAACTGTTTTCCACTTGTCAGTTGGTTGTCGACGTTTGTAATGACTGGTTATCTCTTGTAATAAGTAATTGGAATAAAGTATTTTGCGTACATGACAAAATGGCGACGAGGATGGGATAGCCGGCCTAGCCCAGGCATTCCAAATCCAGGTAGGCCTAGGCCTAGGTTGGGTATAACCTAGATGCCATCGGTATTAGTAAGGTCTAGCCTGGCCGAGATTAATAATCTAAAGTGGGCCTAGACGAGATTGCACGCTGCACGCTGAAGAATGGCGCTACCCACCCAGCCTGTCTATCTGGGCATGTGCGGCTCTTGCCCAGAGCTGGTAAAAGAGGAATTAGAGGAGTGGCTGATTTTCAAGGAAAAACTGGAATTCTACTTTGTAGCAAATGGTGTCTCAGACGACACTCGGAAGCGTGCTATCTTGTTCGCTAATACAGGTGACATCGTATATCGAAGTGTACGCAAGCTGTGTAACCCCACTACTGTAACGTATAAAGTCGCAATTGAAGTGCTCGATAAACATTTCCGTCCGAAAACAAATGTCTGGGTCAGTCGAGCGGTTTTTAGTGGGCGCAAGCAGGGGCCGCAGGAAAGTTTTAAAGATTTCGTGGCTGAGCTACGATTGCTGGCTCAAGATTGTGCATTTGACAATCTGGACAAGGAGCTGCTCAACAAATGCTTCTTGGGATGAAGGATTTGAGTCTGAAGGAATCCCTGTTTTGCGCGGACGATCTTACGTGCACCAAGGTGTACGATCGTGCCGTAGCGGCTGAAGCTGCCAAGGTAAATATTGCCAAACTACAGAATCAAGGTCCCCAAGTTGCATCTGTAAATAAAACCACATCGCGCTACTTAGGCAGTGGTCGTAAGGGTAAGGCTACGTCAAGTCAGTCATCGAGACCCCGGGGTGGTGACCGGCCCAAGCAATGCTTTTGTTGTGGAGCTGATGATCATTTTAAGACAAACTGTGAGTTTCAGAAGTATTGCTGCAACTATTGCCACCAGGTGGGACATCTCATCCGGGTTTGTCCCAAGAAAAGTAAGCAGGAGTCTTCAGAGTCTTCGAAGCCTACGTCAACCACGGGTAAAAGTGGTGGGCACGCGAGTACTGGCAAAAGTAAGAAACAAAGCTCTACTCATCAGGTTAGCAAGGTCAGTGAGGACAATAGTGGTCAGGTCGGTCTATTCCATAGTGATCAAGTCGGGTTATTCCATTGTGCCAATGCAAGTACTGGTGGGTCAGTGCCGCCCCCAATTAAAGTAAACGTACTCATTGGTGACAAGCCTCTGTGTATGGAGGTAGATTCTGGAGCTGCTTACACTATAATAGGTGGTGTTTTGTATGACCGTAATTTCCATCATTTCCCACTCTCAGCACCAGGGGTTCTGTTACGGACTTGGTCCAAGGAAAATCTTGATGTAAAGGGAGCTTTCACTGCCATGGTGTTTTTTGGTGGGCATTCTGCGAAGCTCCAGGTGATTGTTATGGAGCAGGATGGTCCTGCGCTAATGGGTCGAAATTGGTTTGATGCATTGGGTATTGTCATTAATGGTGTACAGTTTGAAACTGTTATGCCTGTTCAACCATGTAGTGTGTCTAGTATTCCGCCATATCTCCAGGATTATAACAACGTATTCGAGCCTGGTTTGGGCAAGTATGCTGGGCCTCCGGCACACATATACTTAAAGCCTGACACCATACCTGTGTTCCGGAAAGCTAGGCCCGTGCCTTTTGCTTTGCAACCAAGAGTAAGTGCAGAAATCGATCGGATGGTTAAAGCCGGTATCCTTATTCCGGTCACTCATTCTGACTGGGCAACCCCAACGGTCAATGTTGAAAAGCGAGACGGTACCATCCGCATTTGCGGAGACTTTTCGGGTACTGTAAATCCCTCTTGTGATCGTGAGATCTACCCACTTCCTACCACTGACGAGTTATTAAGTAAGCTGTCAGGGGGTCTGGTATTTACTAAAATTGATCTCTCCGAAGCCTTTTTGCAAGTGACCGTTGACGAGGAAACCTCTCGTGTATTAACATTGAATACACACCGCGGACTTTTCCGGATGACTCGGCTAAGTCCAGGTCTGTCCTCAGCACCCACTTACTTCCAGCGGTTAATGGAGTCTCTTCTAGCTGATATAGATGGTGTCCTGGTATTTATGGATGATCTTCTAGTTAAGGGGAAGAATAAAAATGAGCTGTCGGAGCGTGTTCGACGAGTGGTGTCGCGACTGGCTGATGCAGGTTTACGTGTACGTTTAGATAAATGCTCGTTTGCTGTATCATCTTTAGAGTATGTAGGCTACGTTGTTTCAAGCATGGGTATTAAGCCAGCAGACAGCAAGATCCGTGAGTTACTGGATACTCCTTCACCGTCGAACCGAGAGGAACTTCAGGCTTTCCTGGGATTTGTGAACTATTATGACCGCTTCTTCTCAGATAAGGCAACTCGCTTCCACCCATTGTATCAACTTCTGCAAACCTCTGAATCTAAAAAGGCAGGTTGGAAGTGGGGCGAGTCTGAGGAAGCATGTGTTCAGTATGCCCGTGAAGTCATGACATCAGGTAACGTACTTGTGCATTTTACACCCTCCCTGCCAATTGTTCTTGCAACAGATGCTTCACCTGTTGGTGTTGGTGCCGTGTTATCCCATGTGCTACCTAGCGGAGAGGAACGGCCTATTGCATACGCATCTCGTACCCTCCGAGCTAGTGAAAAAAATTATTCACAGCTTGACAGAGAGGGGTTGGCTGTGATATTCGGAGTTCTAAAATTCCACATGTATTTGTATGGTCGCAGTTTCACAATTCTTACCGATAACAAGCCGCTCTGCGGAATCTTCAGGGCCGAGCGCCCTATCCCAGACGTGGTTTCGCCCCGCATGCTGCGTTGGTGCTTGATGCTCAGTAGATATCAATATGTTTTAAAGCATAGGCCAGGTACTCAGCATTGCAATGCAGATCTGCTAAGCAGAATGCCGTCGCCTGTGACTGTGTCCGAGGAATTCCCTGAACCAGCAGGAATTTTGTTGTTTGAAGACGCCCCTTCGGCATCGCCGCTCACAGCACCAGCCATTGCTAAAGCCACCAGCGAAGATCCTGTTCTGTCCCAGGTCCTTGGGCATGTTCTTTATGGTCGCGTCTATTCTAACGATGTGCGAGTTCAGGAGTATCTCGCCCATAATCGTGGTCATTTGTCGGTTATGCGTGGTTGTGTGTTGCGGGGCAATAGAGTTGTCATTCCCCCGGCTCTGCGTCCATCTGTTTTGCAGTTGCTTCATAAGGTGCATCAGGGTATAGTGCGCACCAAATCATTGGCGCGCAGCTATGTATGGTGGCCAGGTATCAGCAATGATATTGAACAACAAGTGCGATCCTGCGTTACTTGTTCACTAGTTCAGCGAGATCCTGTCCGCGCCCCCGTGGCTTCGTGGCGCCCTCCGGAACGAGTTTGGTCTCGCCTGCATTTGGATTTTGCCGGACCAGTACATGGCCATACTTTCTTAATTTGTGTAGATGCCACATCGAAGTGGATTGAAGTGGCCAACACTTCAGGTTCTATGTCAACTGCTACAGTAATTCTTTCTCTACGTGCTTGGTTTGCAACGCACGGTATACCTGACCAGTTAGTGTCGGATAATGGTCCCGCCTTCTCATCATCTGATTTTGCGGAATTTTGCAATGCAAACGGCATTAAGCATACTACGTGTGCCCCGTATAAGCCAGCAACAAATGGCCAAGCCGAAAGAACGGTGCAAACAGTTAAAGGCCTGCTGAAGAAGCTGTCACCTACCAGTTGGAGGCGTGAGCTCGCAGGTATACTGCTCATTTTGCACACAACTCCCAGCACTGTTACTGTTCGAGCCCCATGTGAAATGTTGATGGGTCGCCGAATTAGATCACTCATTGATAGGCTCCATCCAGCATCAGTTCCGGAAACGGCACCCCAAGACGTCCTGCTTGAGAAAGGGCGCTCCTTCGCGGTGGGACAACTGGTCTATTTCCGGTCGTACAGGCCAGGCGAAAAATGGCTGCCAGGTGTTGTCGTGGCAGTTCAAGGACCGAGACATCTCCAGATTATCGGTGAGGATGGGGATATCCAGCGGAGACACATCGACCAGGTGGTCCAACGCAGTGTCGGTCCGAGTCCACAAGCTGTCCCCGTCCCTCTGCCAAGGACCACCACCCAGGGAGGAGAAGGACCACCACCCAGAGAAGAAGAAATCGGGGAGCCAGAGCCAGTGCCTCGGCTGCCCATGGACATCGAAGATCGAGGTCAAGATGAGGCAGCCGGACCAACTCCAGAGCGTCGCACCTCGGCTCGTGCGCGTCGAGCCCCAGCGTATCTTAAGGACTATGAAATGACACCGTAATTGTTCTTATTGTTCTGTGTTGCTGTAATTGTTCGTAATTCAAGTTTTGTAATTTAAGGTTTCATTAGGTATTACTGTTTTGAATATGTTATATTATATATAGTAATATAGTAATGTTTTGATGATGTATTATTTAATGATTGAATGTCTATTGATGGTATTAATTTAGGGGGGGGAAGGTTGTGATGTATGAGTTATATCTCCCGCCAGTGTATGTCAAGCAGGCAGTGTGCACTCGCTACTATATGTGACACAGGCGGTGACTTTGTGCTAGATTGTTCCAGAACTGTTTTCCACTTGTCAGTTGGTTGTCGACGTTTGTAATGACTGGTTATCTCTTGTAATAAGTAATTGGAATAAAGTATTTTGCGTACATGACACTACACATTATATCGGGTAGTATAACAGAACAACCGCGATATTACTCATTACAATTATATATTCAATGCATTATTTAGTATATGATACACAACTTCACAACGCACACACTCGCTCCAAAGGAACTCTCGTCAAAATCCGATCATTAGTTTTTCAACAATTTAAGTTGAGAAAACAATAAGAAATTTTGCTCATTTTCCGATTTTTTGCGTGAATTGTTATAACAAGCAAACTACTGGGTCTATAATTTTGAAATAACCTTAATGATGACTATTGGCATGTAAGCTAAATACGCTTTCCTATAAGTTTTTCCTTCAAAATGAATAGTTCAAGAGCTAGAACGAGATTAGTACCGCGTGGTTTGTGCGAGAATCCGCAGACAGTTAGAGCGCATGACCCGTTAGCTTAGGGATAATTTTGTCCGCTAGGAGCGTATCGAAGTTTTGCGATCGTGAATAGTCTGGTTTGGAGAAATAATATGAACAATGATACGTGTAATCATAATTAAAAGCGGGTTAAAATGGTAAACCCATAAAAGTACTTGACATTTATGTCCGTAGGCCTACAATATGTTAACATGGGTTTTGACCGAGTATATTAAAATAACAAACACAAATGTCCCCACATCAGTTTATCTAGTAGGCTTACTAATTGTTTCGTGCCGAAAATTGAAAATGTATCAATAATAATATCAAGTCTACTTATTCTAGGATGATAATTTACATCATCTACAGGTGAAAGCATACAGAACTAATGCACTTAACTCCTACTGCGGATTTGGCAACATTACAGTCCTTAACTGTAGTTACCACGTTAACTCCAGTTACCAAGGCTATTTGAACGGAACGCAGTTAGGCTTAACTACAGTTAGTGGGGTAACTACGTTCCTACAACTCAGAGCAACTTCAAGGTCATTGCCCGGTCGCCGCCATGTAAAGTAATACAGGCAGTGGTCATTGAGGTTATGTCGTCCTTATTACTTTGTATTACTCGATGACGTATAAGGAAGAGTAATAAAGCAGGTATACACGCAATACCTTCCATTGAAACAGAAGAAAAATAGATTTTACGAAACTAAGAAGACGATTAGACAACTGACAGGTTAACAACTTCGGCCATGACAGAATGAAATGCACTGCCTTGTGAACATGAATACATGAATATTCTACGTTTAAAAGGCTTGTTGTGACGTCGCTGATCTCAGTTAACATCGTGCAAGTGTGAACAGAAACGAATTTGATCCAAGTTAAAATAAAAGTCACGTGATCAAAAGTAAACTCAGTTATCTTAACTTCGGTTACGAAACGTAGTGTGAACGGGGTATAACGGAAGCGGTTTGATAACGGAGATGGATGTAAAATGAAGCAAATTTATAATTGGTTTCACTCTGTTTGTGGTTGGCTAGTGAGACGAAATTTAACTTATACGTACGTCCTAGTTTGTAAGGTTTAATATGCATTATATAGAACTCACAAGACAAAATTTAATGACAGAATTATTTAGCCTATGACAATATTTCTTTTGGATATCACACAGAGGTATGCGTGCTTAGAACAGATATGATATAGTCCTTTAGTAAGAACGGCTATATTGACTTTTCTGTTACTTGGGCAATTTGTTCAATTAGTCGTCCCAAATCCAACGTATTTTAATAACTATTATAAGATAATAATATATACATTTCTCGGGGTTGTATGCTATCGCGTCCCGCGTCAATAATTTAATCATTCGGGTATCCCCGCGTCGACCGTTAATCTTATGGATCATACATGCCTCACGTTTTCTGTACCCCCATCCATCTTCAGAGCTAACTGGAAGACTGAGAGAATCTATTCTATCAAGCTTCACTCTGTACCTTTCACAATCCCTATCATTTCTTGCGTATATTCCATACCAGGAGGGACTATTTCTGAAAGCTGTCACGGTGGCTATACTCACTTTGAGTGTTTTCCACGCGGTCCGCCACAGCAATCAGCCAATAGCAAGTGATAACAACGTAGATATCACTTAAAGTGAGTATTGTCACCCCATGACAACTGGGTGTGCACACAAAGAAAGCTGGTTACCTGCGCTGGTTGCCAGCGCTGAATACGTCATGAATGTTATACAATGCTTTCAAGTGCAGATGCACTATGTAAGAAGGTTCCAGCTTTCCAGCTTACCGTCTCGCACATTGAAATAACCTCGTTTGCCCGCGCCGGTTACCAGTAAGCGAGTAACCAGCTTCCTTTGCGCGTGCACCCTAAAGCTTCCAACTTACGTTTGTTTATGAGCGCCAACTCCCTGAATGTCCAGTCACTGGTATTTGAGCGTACCCGACACCCCACCACGTACACTACAAACGCTAGCGCTTTCCCCGTGATTGTCACCCCACAGTCGCCCTTCTCAAGGCCTTCTCCGTAGTAGGAGTAGTCGTTCTCAAAGGGCGTGTGGATGCCAGCGCTGAGGTCGTACACGGGATCACCGCGAACCTTGAACTGGCAGTGGGTGAGGGGCGCGTCCGCCTTGCACATGATATTGAGGTCCGTGCCAGGGAAGATGTGCGCATGATCGGGCGTGATTGTCAGCTGGAGTGGAGGCGGCACTAGAACACACATGCATTCAATCACTGGTTAGCATTTTAGATTTAGTTGATTGAAGAGTAATTAACACACAGTAAAATACATGAAGCGTTCAGATAAGCTAATGAATATACCTCTTCATGAAGAAAGATATTTGAAAATTTAACGAATACGTCATTTTTAATAGGTTTTGATGGCAGAATAAGAATAGTTTTAATGGTAAAAATTTGTGATGAAGTCTGACGATAAAATGAGAACCAATCATGCACTCTATACAAGAAAAACTTATACAATAATATGTGTGAAGAATTTTTGGTTTTTGGTGAAATTTCGTTGTGTATGTACGTGTATGATTATTTTTTTGTTGTTCTATAACTTAACTTGCCTATTGAGAAAAAAAATGGTTGAAACGTCAAATACGTGAGTAGCAATGTCTGCGGTATCTTATCGTATCAACCACTTTACGTTGAGCGAAAGCAATGAGAAGAGTTTGAGTTGACAAATAAGCCCTTTATACACGAGCAATGTATTGTTAAAAAATATTGCTGGCATGCTGAATCCACGCAGATACCTTGCAACAAATTGACATTGTTAGCAATTGCTCGAAATAGGAATCTCCTATACCGTTCAGTAATAAGGCCCAACATTCGACCAATGGTTGAACGGTATAGTGTCACGTGGACATTTTCTACCTGTAGAAACTAGGCCAATGAAGTTTAGTACATTACGTAACATTGCTATGGCTGACAATAAAGGTTGCTAGTGTAAAATCTCCTTAACTAAAACACGGTTTAACTGGCAGCTTTCAGTAAATGAGAAGCTTTATTCACAGTGTAATACTAAATACACTATCTTAAGTTGCAATTCGAATTCCTAATTTTTTGGAAGAAATTAAATTACAATTATTATGGTTCCGAATTACTCGTTCGAAAGACAGATCGAACGTTTTGGTTTTCTTATCATTTGGCAAATGTTAAAGTTTTCTGTAATTGTTGACACATGAGCGAGCATACCCGCAAATCGTTTTATGCTGCTACAGCACCACTCCCACCCCCTTTCCAACTCTTGGGATATGAGCCAGTGGTGACTATTTAATTGGGAAAAGCACCGTTACAATTGAGCCCGGGTATCTGTACTGGGCTTGATCCACAGTCTCACCAAACTTTTAATGTATAAATGCTTTATCTATAATGACACGAGTACAATTTTACTAACAGAAATTTCGGACCATATACTTACAATTAAAAATCTTTTTCGAACATAATGGTTGTGATATACAAAAATAACCTAATATATACATGAGAAAAAAAAAATTATTAACTCACATGTATACATTAGGTTATTTTTATATGTCACCAACCATTATGTCCGAAACAGATTTTTAGTTGATAGTATAATGTTTTATGAAGTTCAAATAAGCTACCATTAAAATATAGAATAGTAAGTA